>ML413403.1:266905-349620 GCA_005239525.1 Nicotiana knightiana
TCCATCTGTATGTTGTTGGTGCGTGTTTTGTGGGGGGGGGGGGGGGGGGGGGTGGGGGGGGGGGGGGGGGGGGGGGGGGGGGGGGGGGGGGGGGGGAGAGGAGACGACAGTGGGGAAAGGGGAAAAGAAACAGAAAGGGTGAGGGGAATAAGGGTATAACTAATTTTGAAGGGGGGCTTGTTTTCTTTCTTTTTCATTTGTAATTTTTTTTCTTCTAATTTTAGAATCTTTTAATACAAATTATTGTAGTGACGCGCTTAGTTTACGTGACTTGCACAATTTGTCCACATCACCTCTGTCACTGTCACATGTGCTTGGTCAGTAGTCAGAAAGGCTTATTAGTTACCAAATACGCAGGTTTGAGTGTTCAAATGGGAGCGATGTAAGTTTATATATCGACGTTAAATCTAGTACAAGTTTAAGTGGTCACGAGGCCATTTGGCCTAAGTATTATTTCAATCTTACTTTGTTAATGTTATCAATACATAAGTAGCCCGTGAACTATGATCAAATTTCCAACTACACACCTTTCCTTTACGGAGTACCTATTACCCCCTTTAACTTGTATACGGCTAAAATCGGAGAGCCCGATTTTGCAATCACTACGGCGCTCAGAAGGCTCGAGGGTTCAAGTTTTGGCATCGAGGGGGCACATCGAGGATCCTCGACCCCAAAGCAGTGTAGATCGAAGGACATCAAGGATAGGCGGGAAATCCCCAAAAGGCACGTGGTTAAAGTTGACCAAATACGCAAAATAGTACAGGCCCGTACCGTGGCATTAAATACCAGCCATCGTTTTTTGTAATAATTACACATGTACTATGTTGGGATTATCCCTCATATATAAAGGGGACCCTTGTCACTTTGTAAAAGACATGATATTGAATACAAGAACAAGAACATCCTCTGCTCTCTAACAAAAACATTCTCTACAATTGCTTCATTGATTAATTGTCTTTTATTTATTGTGTTCATTAATTGTTCTTCATTTATTATTCGGTATTAATCACAAATAGGCCATATTCGAGGCCTTCAATACTGTTATATCATTCTCGATGGTCCTTTGTCAAGCTCCCGAGCTCGACCTCGAGGCCCATTCAGACCGACCTCGAGACCCCGTCTCTCCACTGCTCGATTTGCATAATCTCGTTATCCTTCGCTTTTATTTCATTTTCTCACCTCTCACTTAGCATCTACTGCCTAAATAACTGGTATTAAAATAGATCACGTATTTTTAGAACCGCAAAATCAAATATAGTTGTAATTACCATTTTTAAGGTAAACAGTTTGGCACCCACCGTGAGGCTAAAAATAAAAGTGACTGCTTTAATACTGGTTTCCTGAAAACGCAAGTCATTCTTTACACTTTTTCTTGTCCAAGAATCTTCAATTTCAGGTCAAAAAATGTCTAACTTAGTAAATGCACATGAAAGCAATGGTCCTGAGGATCACGGAGAGAAAGGTGCAGCTGCTTCAGGCACCAGCATACCACCGCAAAACCCTGAAGGGGCACCAATACAAATCCCTGTTGATGAAGGCTCACGTAATGCTCGACATGTCAATATAAGCTCTCATACAGATGGAAGTGTGCGCGAGGGAGACCAACATCAAGCACATAGGGCCCCTTCTCAAAAGGAAAGAGAAGTTAGTCTTCACGTCATTTTTGAGATGTTGCAAGCACAACAAGTGGCTATTGCTCAACTGCAAGGCCATAAAAAAACTCCAAGCACAGCGCCACCGGAAACGGCTCCTCGAGGTGAACAGGTACCGGAGTGGCGAGCAACGAAGGGTCAGCAGCCGACCGCGCTATCATGAAGATGCTCGAGGACCTCACAAAGAGGATTAAATTAGTCGAAAAGAAGATAGAATCCAACGACAAAAAGGCGGAGACCAATAAATCGGGGGTCAATCAGATCCCGGGCGCATCGCCGATCCTCAAGGGTGTATACTAGAAGAAGTTCATGCAAAAGCCATTCCCATCGAGCGCGGCTCCAAAGCCTATCCCGAAGAAATTCAGAATGCTCGACCTCCTGAAGTACAAACGGACCTCGGACCCTAATGAACACATTACTGCCTACACTTGTGCTTTGAAAGGGAACGACCTAAGAGATGACGAGATTGAATCCGTCCTATTGAAAAAATTTGGAGAAACACTATCCAAAGGGGCCATAATGTGGTATCATAACCTGCCCCCAAACTCGATAGATTCATTTCCCATGATGACAGACTCTTTTGTGAAGGCACATGCTGGTGCCATCAAGGTCGCTACAAGGAAATCTGATGTCTTCAAAATCAAACAAAGAGAGAACGAGATGTTGGGGGAGTTCGTATCCCGCTTTCAACTGGAATAAATGGAATTACCACCGGTCTCCGACGACCGGGCGGTGCAAGCCTTCACTCAGGGCTTGAATGAACGAAGCTCGGTAGCTTCAAAATAGCTTAAGCAAAACTTAATTGAGTACCCCTCCGTAGTTTGGGCGGATGTACACAGTAGGTATCAATCAAAGATCAGGGTCGAGGACGACCAACTGGAAGCCCCCTCGGGCTCGGTGTATCCTAGCAGAGTCTTAGCAAAAGAATCAAGGCTTCCAGAAAGAGAGCTAAGGCCAAACAAAGAAAGGTATCAACCGTACATAGAGAATGGAGAAATATCCCAAGGCATAACATACCTCGAAGTGATCAAAGGATGGATCGAAGCCAAAACCCTCGGGGACTCACAAACAAAGCAGGGTTCAACAGGTACACAGAGCCGATAGAGGCACCCCAGCTATCCGAGTCAATTTCAACATTGATGTTCCAGATACAGTATCGGTCATAGGTAAAATAAAAGACACCAGATGCCCAAGGCCCGTACTATCAAATCCTTCGCAAAGGAACCCTAACCTGATATGCGAATTTCATGGCATGCACAACCATAGGACCGAGGACTGCAGACAACTCCGAGAAGAGGTGGCCCGACTGATTAGCAAAGGGCACCTTCGAGATTTCCTCAGCAACCGAGCCAAAAACTAATTCCAGGAAAGAGAGGCAAACATGAAAAATGAAACAGAAGAACCACAACACGTCATACACATGATTATTGGAGGAGTCGACATCCCCCAGGGACCCATATTCAAACAAACAAAAGTATCCATCACCAAGGAAAGGCGAACTCGGAGTTACAAACCTGAAGATGCTCTTTCATTCAGCGAATAGGACATCGAGACCTTGTTTCAACCCCATAACGATGCATTGGTAATTTCTTTTCTTTTGAATAAATTTCAAGTTAAATGTGTGCTTGTGGATCCAGGTAGCTCGGCTAACATAATTAGGTCGAGGGTGGTAGAGCAACTCGGGTTGCTCAACCAGGTCGTGCCAGCCTCCCGTATCCTCAACGGATTCAACATGGTGAGCAAAAAAATGAAAGGGGAAATCATCCTCTCAGTCAGCGTGGCCGGTACAAGTCAAAACACCAAGTTTCATGTCATCGAAGGTGACATGAGATACAACGCATTGCACAAAAGGCCATGGATTCACAGTATGAGGGCAGTGCCGTCAACCCTTCATCAAATGATGAAGTTCCCTACAAAGGATGGAATAAAAATGGTATACGGAGAACATCGCGCAGCAAAAGAAATGTTCGTAGTACACGATGTGGCACCGACGCCGGCGCCTTCTACATTGAAGGAGTAAAAAAACAAAGTAACCAAGTAGCAACCACAAACTGCATCCTCGATGAACGATTAAAGGGCCGTGCCGCGTCCTCGTAACGAGTAACTGAAGCATATCAAGGCTTGAACGCCACCACAGTTAAGGTACAATCCTCTTCCTCTTTCCTTCACGTTTTACACTAATCTATGTGCCTGTGTTCGATTGAAAAGAATCAGAGCACCCTCCAGCTCGAAGGCCTTAGGTTTTAACGCATGCTTTGCACTCTTTTTCCCTCACGTCGGATTTTATCCCAAATGGGTTATACCGACGAGATTTTTAACGAGGCAACACCCATATGCTACCTGAGGATAACTCTCCAAATATTCAAGGATTCTCTCTGATCAACCTCAAATACTGAGGGGCATCCCCCTGGGAGATCACTAAAATATGCCAAAGAGGGTCTCGACAGGAGAATGATGTCTCGGACAAAACGGTCGAATGAACCGTGTCCACATAGAACAATCAAACCCTCGATGGTGAAAAATATGTATACTTGTACCAAGTAATCAGAGAAGAATCTCTTATCATCAAAACACTTAGCGCGTCAGAGAAATTTGCTATTTTCACAAGAAACGGCCCCAGGGCCCAAAATTTACCGACCACTCGGGAAATGTCCTCGACAGTCACCCCAGCGAGTCACCAAAAACTCGAAGCCATAAGACCTCAGGGCCGACTTCGAGCACATAATCCCTCCATGAGGCAATATCAACTCCGACTCAGGGACTGTCCTCGACTGTCGACTAGTCAAGCTATCTAACTCGAAGCCGTAAGACCTCAGGGCCGGCAACTTCAAACTCATAAGCCCTCCACGAGGCAAAATCAACAACATAAGCCCTCCATGAGGCAATATTAACTTTGGCTCAGGGACTGTCCTAGACAGTTGACTCATAGCCGTAAGACCTCAGGGCTGGCAACTTAAAACTCATAAACCCTCCATGAGGCAACATTAAAACTATAAGACCTCAAGCAAGGCATGTACTGACTTATAAAACCTCAAAAAGGCATAATCTCGATATCAAAGTCAAGGCTATATATCGAACTTGTAAGACCCCTAAAAAGGCATATCCTCGATATAGACGCCGAGGCTATCTCACTCGGGGACTAAAAGGCTACGGACAAATACAATGACCACCGTCATAAGGCTCCGGCCAAACTAATAGGACTCGGAGACGTCCGACTGTCCCCATAAAATAACAAGCCTCCAATTACTTAAAAAAAACATAGAAAAGAACCGGTTAAGGGTCGTACCGACCTAAAACATAAATGCCCAAGTCGCCAGCTACACTAAAGGTCGTACCTACCTAATGCGTAAGAGCCCAAGTCGCCAGCTACACCGAAGGTTGTACCGACCTAACACGTAAGAGCCCAAGTCGCCAGCTACATGTCGTACCGACCCAAAACGCCTCAGGGACGATTTAAAAACCTAAGTTTCAATGAGCTGGAGTCAAAATCCGACTCGGAGACTGAGCCCGAAATGGTTAATTAAAGAGCCTCAAGGCCTAATGTGTAAGAGCCCAAGTCGCTAGCTACACCGAAGGTCGTACCGACCTAACACGTAAGAGCCCAAGTCTCCAGCTATAGGTCGTACCGACCCAAAATGCCTCAGGGCTGATTTAAAAATCTAAGGGCTGATGAGCTCGAGTCGAAACCCGACTCGAAGACTGAGCCCGAAACGGTTAACCAAAGCGCCTCAGGGCCAAATGCGTAAGATCCCAAGCGCCAGCTGCATCAAAGGGCGTACCGACCCCATGCGTGAGAGCCCACAGGTCAGCCTAAAAAGCCTCAGGGCCAACTTATAACTCCAAGCGTTTCATCTCGAAGTCCAATCCATCGGGCTAAATTATCAACAAGCAAGTCAGAAAAAATAAAGAATCTTTCATATATATATATATATATATATATATATATATTACAAATATGCATTTATATATATGTGTATTACAAATATGCATTTACAATGCTCCCATAGGAGTCTTTACAAAGAACAAATTAGTCTACCCTAGGGACCAGCTCCCTCGGGAGCCTTCAAATATCAGCATCGGCATCGAAAGAAAGGAAAAACTTGGCGTCGATCTCATCCGCCTTGGCCTGCTTTATCTCTTCTCAGGGATCAAAACCCTAGCATGAATCTCTTCGAGTGCCTCCCTATGAGACCTACATCGGGCATACTCATTGCCCGTCCTCTATCTGTCAAAAGCTCCCCTCAGCTCAGCCCGAGCATCATCAGGATCTTTCAAATAAACAACCACCTTCTTATCGGCCTTTGCTCGAACTTCTTCAGCTTCACCCTGGGCGTCCACGAACTCGGCCTTCATATTTAAAAGATCAGTCTCAAGCTTGGCAATCCTGCTCGTCTGAATTGAGCTATCTTCTCGGGCATTACGAAGTTATATCTCGAGGGCAACAACCTTGGCCAAAGCATTCCCTTGGGCCACTGCATGAACGCCTACCTGCGCCTTCAACGCATTGCATTCGGAATTAACTTGCCTTACTTCTCCCCAAAGGTTCTCCAACGCTTCTGTCTTTCTCTTCAACTGAAACACAAAAACATTAATTCTTGAAGGCAAGAAAGGAAACACATACTCCCTCAAAATAAGGATTACCTTTTGCTCGAGATTGCCTTCGTAATATCGGCTTTGATTTACCTCCGATCGAAGGCATATCAATTCTTTTGTCTTCTCATTACAAAGAAGCCTGAGAGATTTCTCCTAGCCCAAGGTTTCCCATAACTTGGCCTCACAACGGAGCAGCTCAGACTTGAGCTTGTCAAAAGCCTATGAAAAAGAAGCGTCAATTCAAAAGATGAAAATACAAAACTGAAAAACCAACAAAGCAAACCAAAACTCACCTCAGAACAGAGCCGCCGAGCCTCCTCAACGGTCGAGCGTGCGTCTACTAGCCTAGCCCCATCGGCCCCAGTTGAACCACTCCCGGCAGGAGCATGATCAACCAAGACCCCACTTGGTTCGAGCGGCCCCCGACCCCGAACGTCCCTCGAAGTACCTTCGAGGGCAGAAGCAGATAATGGTGGAGGACTCTTACTCTTTCTCTCTCGAGGAACCTCTTCCTCGAAATTAGAGGTCTCAGGCCTAACAGAATCGGCAACCTCGGAAGGACCCCCAACTCAAGCCGTAGACGAAAAATCATCCCCTCGAGGAGAGCTGATGTCTATAGAATGACCGACGTATATAAAGCTCTCCTAAGCGGCGACATCTCCTTTATGTATCTGGGAAGGCCCTGCCTCATTGAGAATGTCCTCATCAGTAGAGGATCTTTTTCGCTTATTATCCACCTTTAGGCCTTCCCTCTCCTCGAAGGGACACGGTATCACTTTGGAGAATCCACCAACACCTACGGTGGCAGAGTTAGTACACATAAAATAAAGCGCTACGCAAAAGGCAACCACACGGCTCATACCGTGGTGCTTTCCTTCCCATCTGCCTTTCGACAGATCACGCCACTTGCGTTCGTCACATGTTGAGGAAGCTGCGAGCCTCCGAGCCCAGTCTGCAAGATCGAGGACCTCTTCCGGCATCCACGGGACCGCTTAGAAAGAGAAAAAGAAACACTCTTATAAATCGATAAGAGCAAAGAAAAATAACGTACGACAAGGTACTTACGTTTGAAGTTCCATTTTTTGGGAAATGGCAGGAAATCCGCAAGAATGATATCGACAGTCCTCACTCGGACAAACCGACTCATCCATCCTCTGTTCCGGTCCTCATCGGTGGCAATGAAAGGCATGGGAACCGACGTCGTAACATAATCAATCCTAGCCAATGCTGAGGACGATATAATCTAATAAGGTGGCTAAGGGTAAGCTCGAGCTCAGCCTTTTCGGTAAATTACCTCATCATCAGCACTATCCGCCAAAAGGACGGATGAATCTGAGCCAGGGTGACTCGGTACCTTTTGTAGAATTTGAGCACAAGTCGTTCGATGGGGCCTAATGTAAATGGGTACGTATACACGATCGAGAATCCCTCTACATGGGTCATAATATTCTCTTCTCGGAAAGGTATCTGTGGCATCACGTTTCCTCCCTATCCGTAATCTCTCCTCACGGCCTCGAGGTGACTCTCCTCTATCGATCGAATAAACCTCGAAGCTTGCTCTCAATGGCCCAGAGCATCAAAGGGTTTATCTAATGCAAAGAGTTTCTTTGGAGCAAAACAACACGATGTCAACTCACCATACGCCAGCAGTGTACCACCGGTCAGGCTAGGAGCAGTGGTAGAATTTCCCTCTTCTTGGTGAACAGATTCGGGCACGGCATCCATAACTACTCAAGCAAAGTTAAAGAAGAAGAAATGAAAACAATTTAGCAAGATGAATAAAGGAAGAGAACGATGAAAAGAAAGCTAGTTTTTCAATGTTGCAAGATTTGAAATAAAGAGGAAGCAAGTATATATACAGAACAAGCAGCGACTATTCAACTACCTTGAAAGCCAATTGATTCTGACAAATTTGTCATAACACTTGGGGAAGTGTACCAGTAGGTTCACCTCGGTCACTTCACGGTCATGTCACATAAATGACACTGTCACACAATGTTCGAGGGATCAAAGCTCCATGACGACCTAACCTCGAGAAGGTGTCCGATCTCGAGGGGATCTACTATTGCAAGTACGGGTTCCGAAGGGATAAAAATCAAAGCTTGAAAGTCAACTTTGTGTAAGCATTACAGGACAAAGTCTGGGAGATATGTAACAAAGAGATATTTTATTTTAAAAAATGCATTTACAAGGGTGTTTCTACAAAAATTCCCCCGAGGGTCCCATATACAGAAAAGAAGAAGAAGAAGAAAAACAGTAGGTGAATCTACTCTTCGCCTTCGCTGCGATTTGAGCCGCTTTCACAGCCCTCATCTGACGTATTCAGTATTGCCGATTCTTCCTCCAGGGCTCTGGCTTCTTCGATCTTGGCAGAGAGATCGACACCCTTAGCACTCACCTCCTCGAAGGCTTGCCTCCTAGATTGTATGCGGGCATGCGCAACTTCCTGAACCAGTTTTAGCTTGGCCTTCTCGGATATCTCCCTAGCATGGTCATTCGCAGCAGCAACATCCCTTTTATATGAGGAGAAAAACTCATCGGCCTCAGACTTGGCCGTAGACAGTGAAACAACCTCCTCCTGAGCACCTCGAAGTAGGCCTTGGATTGAGGTTAGCTTCCCCCAAAGCGCGTCCCTCTCCGAAGCCACGACGCTATTCAGCCGTGCCAGCTCAAGGATTTCGGCGTCCTTTGCCGCAATATCCCCTCGGAGCTGCCCCACTAGGGCGTCCTTCTGCCTAATCTGAATAATGCAGAAGGTAAGCTAATTAACACTAAGCATTGCAATTAAAAATAAAAGTGTGGGTAGCAGAATACCTGCTCGATGAAGTCGGCCCTCTCTCGGAGCACTCTCTTCGAGCTTGCCCGAAGGTTGATCAATTCCTCCTTTTTCTAGGAACATAGAGCCTCCATCTCGACCGATTCCGACATAAGCTTCTCAAGCTCCTCTCCACGATGAGTAAACTCATCTTTCATCTTGGAGAAGGCTTGGTCATACAACTTCTTGACCTGCAGCACAGAGGAAGAAAATCAGAAAGCAAGAATAGAAAAACGAAGAACAACATATTATTTCGAGAGTGTCACCTGCTTTTGGAGGCTCTCGGCCTCCTCGAGGGAAATGGGGGCATCAACATCGGCCTCCTCCTCTACCCCTTCAAAATAGTCTCTAAATGCATCATCCTTTCCACGAGAGGTCTGCAAACCGGGAACATCCCTGACTTGGGAATCTCGTATCTCCCTTGGAGAAAATGACGAGCCCGAGTGAAATCCACCGACAACATCAGCCTCCATAGAGGCTTCTTCCCGACCCCGGAAAGCTCTAGTAGCAAGCCCTCCGAGCTCATTAACACGGACTGTGCCATGTCCGACGAGCGTCTCGGGGACTGCACCCAAACCCTCCTCGAAGGTCTCCTCAACATAGGGCGGGTCCGCATTGGCCTCCTCCAACTCAGCAGACGACCGCCCAACAACTCTCGAAGCATCAGTGCTTCGTTTTTCCCTTTGTACCAAAGGGAAGGTATCATCACTCTCTCCCTCGGCACGCAGGCTCTCAGCGGCCGTTGAGGATAAGACCGTGGCATCGGTCTTAGGATTCCGAGCCTTTCCCCTTTTGAATTTAGGAGACTCCGTCGAGGCCTCTTTCTTCCTTTTCTTGTCCTTGACGGTCTTCGGAGCCTCTTCCTCACCAGGTGGGGGCGGTCTCATTAACACACCTTCACCAAGGCCTGCATAAACGTGTTATATAAGAAATACCACCATCAAAAGTACCTATGAAGAATGAAAAAACATCTACAACGAGAGCATACCGTGGTTCTTAGCCTGCCACCGTGTCTTAGCCAGATCATGCCAGACGCGTTGATTTACTCTGATATGTGTAGTCCTTCCCCAATTTCTACTTCCTCTGGATATCGTTGATTTTTAATATTTGTTGATGATTATAGTCGTATGACATGGCTTTATCTTATGAAGAATAAAAGTAATATTTCTGAATGCTTTCGCTCATTTCGTAAGATGATACAAACCCAATTTCCACTCAAAATAAGAGTTTTAGGTCAAAAAATGGTGGAGAATTCGTTAATCAGGCTTTGCATTCTTATCTCAAAAATATGGCATCATTAATTAAATAATATCATTGTTTACACCTCAACAAAATAATACGGCAGAGAGTAAAAATCAGCATATATTGGAAGTCATGCGTGCATGATTGCTTGGTGCTCATATGCGTTCATCTTGGGGGATGATATTTTATATGTTGTTTATTTTATAAATCGTGTACCTAGTAGTGTGCTCCTTTTTAAGACTCTCTTAAGTCATCTCTCAAGTTTGGTTAACATCACATCTAAATTAAATCTGGAACCCCGTGTTTTTGGGTGTGTTATTTTTGTTCATCTCCCTATGTCACGACCTAAATTCCCAACCTGTCGTGATGACTCTTAACACACTTGCTAGGTAAGTCGATAATCACATAACAACTAAACATTTGAATAAAGCATGTTTTAATAGACCCAACAACAGAAATATCATAAATATCTGATAAAAATAGCTGAAATACTATTGTAACCGTTGATACCTAATTTTTTCCTATATTATTTTTAAAATGCATATATAACTTCAAAAAAAATGCATGAGCATATTAATATTTTCATAATTTATGAATTTTCTCAGGATTTTTATTAATTTATCCCAGTATTTTATTTATACAATAATTACTAATTACCGCACAAGTGATTTCATAATAATTTTATTGCTTAATTTTTATCATTTATGTTTATACCAAGATATAACTATTTCATGAATAGCCACATATATATTTTTTGGGCTATAATTGCAATAACTTAGTAATAATAGCCCATGTATGCATTATTACCTTATTTCGCCAGAAAATAGCTTTTTCTATTTTTATAATATCAAGTAATTATGTTAAAATCATTTTTATGCATGGAAATTATTTTTTATAATTTGTTAATTCATTTTACAAATTATGTTATTAATTAATTGGGTATTTAAGAAATAGCCCCTTTGAATTCATTTTAATTTCGAACCTAACCTGATTATACCAGCCCAATTACTTAAAATCCTAGCCCAATCCGTCCCAGCCCAAACTAATAACCCTTAGCCGACCCAGAGCCTTTTCTAATTGTGGTCGTTGATCTCTGAGATCAATGATCCACATTAACCCTTTCCTTTTAATATAACCGAAACCCTAACACCCCCATTTCTCTTATTTTCGCCGTCCCTGAAACCTACCTCCCCTCTTCTCTCTCAAACACTCACCCTAACCCTAGCCACCGTTATCGAAAACCTCCCATTCCATGGGATTTCGCTGTAATTTTTGGCCCCTGCCAACCCCTCACCTCTTCTGATTGTTCGATTATGTTGATTTATGGAAGGATATCGAAGAGATTCACCCCAGATTTTGTTCAAAACCATTTCATAGGCCTACCTATGGCCATCTCCGTTTGTGAATATTATTTTCTCCGTGTTTATGGCTCGAATCTATGATTTTAAACCATGTTCCTTTCATCTCTAACATTTTTTTTAAAACCGTAGTCTTATACTACTCAAATCTGTTAAGATCCTTGTAGATCTGAGATATTCTTAAGTTTTTTTGCCATTTTTATTTAAAACATCCCGTGTTTCCTTACTATTGACCGATTTTTTTATCTTCTCTAAAAGCTAGGGTTTCATCCTTTTAAAGTTTTTGCAAAATACCAAGTTCGTAAATGTTTAACCTTGATTCTCTTTACTTGATCGACCGTTTCTCATGTCTATGCCCTAACCCTAGGTTTTTCTGCTTATTGCATTAATCACTTCAATATTTCCTGTTATTGTTTATCTCTGTCAATCAATATATATTAACTGATTTTATTTAGGGTTCGAATTATCTTTTCCTGTTAAAATTAGTGCTTCTCTGTGATTTTACTTATTTTCCTTATTTGTGACTTTAATTAGTACTACTTTCCCTAATTAGACTATTAGTCTGATTTATGGATTTAATCGACTCCTATATGGTCAGTAATTGATTCACTTACCTTATTTGCATCCCAATTTGAGTCGCTAAGGGATTCTCCCCAATTTAAGGGGTCCTTTGTAACGACCCGACTGGTCATTCCGTGAGATTAGCCCTGTTTCCCCCATTTCTATTTTATCATATGTTTCTTAGTCTAATTATGTTGTTTTGGGTCAGTTGGTTAAGGTTCTGAATGGTTGTGATGAGAATTGAGACACTTAGTCTCTTAAAGTAACTTAATAGTTGAAAAAGTCAACTGAGAGTTGACTTATTGTAAACGACCTCGGAATGCAGATTTTATGGCTCAGATAGCTTCGTTAGGTGATTTGGGACTTAGGAATGTGTTCGAAATGAAGTTTTGATGTCCGATGTAGAATTAGGCTTGAATTGGCGAAAGTTAGTTTTTGGCGATTTTCGGTCGGCAGTGGAAAATAGGCTATCGGGGTCGGAATGAAATTCCGACAGTTGGAGCAGGTTCGTAATGTTGTTTGGATATGTGTGCAAAATTTCAAGTTAATCGGAGGTGTTTTGGTTGGTTTCGGCATCGTTGGTGAAATTTAGAAGTTTCAAAGTTCATAGGTTTGAATTTGATGTAATTTTGGTGTTTTCATGTTGTTTTTGGTGTTTTGAAGGCTCGACTAATTTGAATGATGCTATGGGGTGTGTTGATATGTTTGGTTGGGTCCCCGAGGGGCTCGGGATTGATTTCGGATGGTTGGCGGAGGTTTGAACTTAGGAAATTTGCAGCAAATGGCTGCTGGTGTTAAGCTAGTGGTGTGGTCGCACCTGCGGATGGGCAGCCGTAGATATGACTCTACAGATGCGAAGGTCCATGCGCAGGTGCGAAAAGAGGCTAGGCAGGAGGAGTCCACAGGTGCGAAGAGTTGGCCGCACCTGCGAAGCCGCAGGTGCGGAGAAGTGATCACAGGTGCGAGAATTTGGTTTGTTAGTGGGATTTTGCAGGTGCGCACCTGGAACCGCAGGTGCGAGGAAAGGTCCGGAGGTGCGGATAAACTGGGCAGAACAGTATAAAAGAGTGCTTCCGCGAAATTATGGTTATTCTTCCATTGTTGCATACGGTTGGAGCTTATTTGAGAGCAAATAGAAGAAAGAATTCGAGGGTCTTCAGTGGAGGTAAGTTCCCGGATTATAAAACTCGTTCCTATGCTATTTTGATTCGGATTAGGCTTGTAATTTGAAGAATTAAAGTAGAAAAAGTTTGGAAAAATAGGAAGAGGTTTGGGAAAATTCTTTTGGCGATTTGGGTAGGCAATTGTGGTCCGATTGTGGTGTTGTTGGTATGTGTAGAATCGTGGGAGGACGATGTTTCTAGTGGTGTAAATTTTATCGAATTCCAAGACGTGGGCCCGGGGCTCGAGTTTGGCCGAATTTTGAGATTTTTGTATAAATTGATAGTTTTTGATTCGGTTGTGTTCCTTTGTTGTATATTGACGATGTTAATATGGTTTTTGTTAGATTCGGAGCAATCGGGAGCCGATTTGAGGGGCAAGAGCATCGCAAATTAGTGTTGTAGCCCGGTAGAGGTAAGTGATGGTTATAAATATTGTCCCGAGGGTATGAAACCCCAGACTTCATATTTCTCACTGTTTTTAGAATGGCGCACATGTCAGATGACGAGTATGTGGCGCGCACTGATTTTTGGATTGGACTTGGTCCTCTCCGCGGCAACTATTGAGTTGCGTATTTTACTCTAAATTATATGTTAAATTGTGTTCTAAAGACTATTGCTATATTTGGGCTATAAGCCATGTTTGGGGCCTCGTGCCNCTCACTGTTGATTTATGATTTACACTCAGTCATATTGCGCTTAATTGTTTTTGAAACTCATCCTGATTTGCACTATTTTGAGATTTAAAAAAAATGACGTTTTGGGTCGAGTACCCCGCTTTACTGATACGCCCGAGGGGCTTTTGAGAGGTTCTGACTGAGTGAGGCCGAGGGCCTGATTTGTGAGGATATGATACCCCACAAGGTGGCTTGATATTAGCGCTTGGGCTGAAGGAGTCCCTCCGGAGTCTGTACACACCCCCAGTGAGCGTAGGTACCTACTGAGTGCCGAGTGCCGAGTACCGAGTGCCGAGTGATTGGGAGGCATGAGTGATAGTGAGGTTGCCTGAGGGGCTGATACTGAGTGGCTATGAGGTGCTGAGTGATGTTCTGCCCTCGGGGTGATTTATGATTCATGTTTTTGCCCGAGGGTGTCATGACCCGAAATCCCACCTTCAGGTCGTGATGGCGTCTAATGTTGAACCCGCTAGACAAGCCAACATTACTGGTTATTCTGATTTATTCCTTTATTATTTAGCATAAAAAAATGAAATACAACAACAAATAGAAATAAGAATGCGGAAGATAAGAAATTCAACAACTTAGATAATAAATCTTACGAAATTTCCTTAAACATACCCCCAGAACTGGTGACACAATTTCACGGACAGTCTATGATTTACCAAAAACATGAGTCTGAAATAACAAGTGTAGCTGTCTAGAAATAAAAAATAAGACAGAAGGAAAGAAATAGATGGTGACGCCAAGGCCTGCGAACGCCTGCAAGACTGAAGGACACTCCCTCGCTCAATGTCCACTGGGCCCGGCTCCGTAATCTGCACAACATGAAGAAGTGCAGGTGTAGCATCAGTACAACCGACCCCATGTACTGAGTAAGTGCCGAGCCTAACCTCGGTGAAGTAATGACGAGGCTAGGACACGACCACACATAACACCTATGCAATTCAATAGTATACAGGAAATAATGACAGGAAATAATCAAATAAATACAACAAAGGGGGAGAACATGCTGGGGACGAAGGGCAATAACTAGCTGAAACATCAGAACAAGATAACAATTGGATTGCATAAATAACACTAAGAATTAACAGCTCTGAACAAGTAAATAAAACGGAAACGGCACGGCATGTCCCCTCGTACATAACCTCACAATCACTCGGCACAGAATGTCCCCTCGTGCGTAATATCACAATCACTCGGCATGGAATATCCCCTCGTGCATAATAAATAATCACTCTGCACGGAATGTCCCCTCGTGCATAACCTCACAATCACTCGGCACGAAATGTCCCCTCGTGCATAAATAAATAATCAATCGGCACGGAATGTCCCCTCGTGCGTAACATGTATAAAATCAACAATTTGACAGGAAATTCAACAAATAGAAACCTCAAAGGCACAGAAATATTCAACAAGGATTCTACCGTCCCGGTAAGGGACTCAGCTATAACCAATCTCACTCAGAAGTATAATTTTACAAATAATCCTCAACCGAACGAGTAACCAATAACAATCTACATCATGATATATCCCCAATGTATCACTTCCAGAATAACAATTAATTCATAACACAGAGAATATAAAAGAAAACTATGAAATTCATCAAGTTCGACTCACGGGCATACTTGACCACAACATATAGGCACCCGTCACCTCACCTATACGTTGGACATGGAATAACACATAGCAGATAAGACTCTGTACCTATTCCCTCAAGCTAAAGTTAGGCCAAACACTTGCCTCGATTCCAAGAATCCAAATCAAGCCTCTAGCACTGCTTTCCCTCTCGAATCCAACTCCGAAACGATAGTATCTAGGAATAATCGACTCTACGATATCAATAATGACTCAATAATTCAATCCCAAAGCCTAAATATTCATTTCCCATCATTCTTCCAAAAATACCAAAATTCGACCCCAGGCCCGCTTGGTCCAAACTCGAGGTTCGGACCAAAACCCGATCACCCATTCCCCCACGAACCCGAATATACAATTTGTTTTGAAACCCGACCCCAAAATGAGGTTGAAATCCCAAAATTTCCAAAAGCCCTAACTCTACCCAAAACCCCCAATTCTACCCTTGATTTCATGTTTTTAGGCCTAGATTCTAATGATTGATGAAGGAAAATGGAAGGAACTAGAGTTAAGATCACTTACCTAAGTGGTTATGGAGGAAGAGTAGCTTGGGACTCGGCTGTGGGGCTTGGAGAAGAAGGAGAAGGTGAAAATATGAAGAATCCCGAAATGACATTCTATTTTTAAGACTTTAAATTCACTAGGCGATTTTACTCTACGCGATCACGGAGAGTACTGGTTTTTAAACTTTCGCGATCGCGAACAAGGGATTGCAATCGCAGAGAACCAGAACGTGGACCCACGCGATCACGAATGATTGATCGTGTTCGCATAGAACAAATTGTTGCCAAGTCCCCCAACCCGACAAGAGACTTACACGATCGCGAACAAGGGATTTCGATCGCGTAGAGTTAAACCCTGAGGCTCCACGTTCGCACTTAGCTATTTGCGATCGCGCAGAGCAAATTGACCCCCTTCCCAAAATACACATCGCGATCGCGTGCAACACACCGCGATCACGGAGAAGGAATGACTGGACACCAGAAACAACACAACACACCAGATTTTCCAACTCTTTTGCACCCCGACACCTACCCGGAACTCACCTGAGCCCTCGGGGATCAAAACCAAATATATACACAACTTCAATTTCATCCTATGAACTTATTCGAGTCATCAAACCACTAAAATAACATAAAAATAATGAATTAAGCTCCAAAATCTATAGAATTTTCTCAAACTTCATAAACTTCTAAATTCTCCCATTTTGATCCGAAACACGTCAAACCAAGTCCGTTTCTTTCCAAATTTTATAGATAACTCACATAACACATATCAAACCTGTTCCGAGCTTCGAAACCATAACACGGGCCCGGTAACACAGATTTTACATCAAAGTTCATTTTCAAAAGTCTTTCTTATTTTTAGAAAACAATTTTCTTTACAAATTCATTTGTCGGGCTTGGGACCTCGGAATTCGATTCCGGGCATAAGCCCAGGTCCCATATTTTCCTACGGACCCTACGGGACCATCAGATTATGGGTCCGGGTCCATTTACCAAATATGTTGACCAAAGTCAACTTTCTTCTATTAATTATCATAAATTCAACTGTTCAACACATTTCCACATAAAGAGTTACCGGCTACGCGCTCGGGCTATGCACGCACATTGAGGTGAGATGAACAAAGGCTTTCAGGGCCTCGGAACACAGTTTTTGCTAAATTTATACAAGATGACCTTTTGGGTCATCACAATCTCCACCTCTAAAACAACCTTTCGTCCTCGAACGGACATAGAAAAGTACCTGAATCGGGGAAAAGGTGGGGATAACAGCTCCGCATATCGGGCTCAGACTTCCAAGTAGCTGCCTCAACAGGCTGACTTCTCCACTGAACACGAACCGAAGGATAATTCTTCGATCTCAACTGCCGCACCTGCCGATCTAATATGGCTACCGGCTCCTCCTCATAAGACAAATCTTTGTCCAACTGGACACCACTGAAGTCAAGTACATGAGATGGGTCCGCAATATACCTCCGGAGCATAGACACGTAAAATATTGGATGCACGACTGGCAAACTAGGTGGCAAGGCAAGTCTGTAGGCCGCCTCTCCTACCTTGTCCAGAATCTCAAATGGACCAATGTACCTAGGGCTCAACTTGCCCGTCTTTCCGAATCTCATCAAGCCCTTCATGGGCGACACTCGAAGAAATACTCGGTCGCCTATCATAAATGCCAAATCTCGAACTCTGCGATCCGCATAACTCTTCTGCCTGGACTGAGCTGTACGAAGTCTATCCTGAATGATCTTCACCTTGTCCAAGGCATCCTGGACTAACTAAGAACCTAACAATCTAGCCTCTCCCGGCTCAAACTATCAGACTGGAGACCGACACAGTCTACCATACAACGCCTCATACGGAGCCATCTGAATGCTCGATTCATAGATGTTATTGTAGGCAAACTCAGCTAAAGGCAAGAACTGGTCCCATGAACCTCCAAAGTCAATAACACAAGCTCGCAACATATCCTCCAAAATCTGAATAGTACGCTCGGACTGCCCGTTCTTCTGAGGATGAAATGCTGTGCTTAAATCAATCTGTGTGCCCAACTCTCGCTGAATACTCTCCAGAAATGGGAGGTAAACTGAGTACCTGGGTCTGATATAATGGATATGGGCACACCATGTAGTCTAACATTCTCCCTCATATAGATCCTTGCCAACTTCTATGCTGAATACGAAACTGATACTAGAATGAAATGCGCTGACTTGGTCAGCCTATCCACAATGACCCATACTGCATCAAACATCCTCTGAGTCCGTGGGAGTCCAACTACAAAATCCACGGTGATACGCTCCCACTTCCACTGGGGAAGTTGAATCTGCTGCATCAAACCACCGGGTATCTGGTGCTCGTACTTAACCTGCTGACAGTTCAAGCTCCGAGCTACATAAGCTACAATATCCTTCTTCATCCTCTGCCACCAATAGTGCTGCCGCAAGTCCTGGTACATCTTTGCGGCACTCGGATGAATAGAATATCGGGAACTATGGGCTTCCTGAAGTATCAACTCACGAATACCATCCACATCAGGTACACAAATCCGACCCTGCATCCTCAAAACTCGCTCAACATCAATCTAACCTGCTTGGCATCTTTGTGCCTGAACCTATCTCTAAGAACACATAAATGACGATCATCATACTGTCTGGCCCGAATACGGTCATACAAAGAAGAACGAGCTACGGTATGGGTCAAAACACTGCCAGTCTCAGAAACTTTCAATCTCACAAATCGGTTGGCTAAAGCCTGAACATCCAAAGCAAGAGGTCGCTCTCCGACTGATAAGTAGGCAAGACTACCCATACTGGCTGAGTTCCGGCTCAAAGCATCGGCCACCATATTGGCCTTCCCCGGATGATAAAGAATGGTAATATCATAATCCTTCAGCAACTCTAACCATCTCCTCTGCCTCATGTTCAACTCCTTCTATTTGAACAGATACTGTAAACTCTTATGATCCGTGAATAGCTCACATGGAACCCATACAAATAATGCCTCCAAATCTTTAATGCATGCACAATAGCTGCTAACTCCAAGTCATGAACTGGATAGATCTTCACATGAACCTTCAACTGACGAGAAGCATAGGCTATAACCTTGCCATCCTGCATTAACACTGCACCAAGACTAACCCGTGAAACATCACAATACACGGTATACGATCCTGAACATGTGGGAAAAACTAACACTAGTGCCGTGGTCAAGGATGTCTTGAGCTTCTGAAAGCTCGCTTCACATTCCTCAGACCACCTGCACTGAGCGCTCTTCTGAGTCAACATGGTCATCGGGGCAGCAACGGATGAAAAGCCCTCCACAAACGGCGATAATAACCTGCTAAGCCCAAGAAACTCCGGATCTCTGTACCTGAGGTGGGTCTAGGCCAATCTCTGACTGCTGAAATCTTCTTGGGATCCACCTGAACACCCTCTGACGATACCATATGGACTAGAAATGCAACTGAACTCAACCAGAAATCACACTTGGAAAATTTTGCATACAACTGACTATCCCTCAAAGTCTAGAGGACGACTCTAAGGTGCTGCTCATGCTCGTCTCGGCTGCTAGAGTATATCAATATATCATCAATGAAAATAATTACAAATGAGTCCAAATAAGGCCTGAACACTTGGTGCATCAACTCCATGAAAGCAGCGGGGGAATTCGTCAGCCCAAATGACATCACCAAGAACTCATAATGCCCATAACGAGTGCGAAAAGATTTCTTAGGGACATCAGACGCCCTAATCCTCAACTTATGGTAACCAGATCTCAAGTCAATCTTGGAAAACACTGAAGCACCCTGAAGCTGGTCGAATAAATCATCAATCCTCGGCAAAGGATACTTTTTCTTAATAACCTTATTCAACTTCCGGTAGTCAATAAACATCCTCATCGAGCCATATTTCTTCTTGAAAAACAATATTGGAGCACCCTAAGGAGAAACACTAGGCCTAATGAGGCCTTTATCCAAAAAATCCTGCAACTGATCCTTCAACTCCTTCAACTCTGGCGGGGCCATATGATACGACGGAATAGAAATAGGCTGGGTGCCCTGAGCTAACTCAATACAAAAATCAATATCCCTGTTGGGTGGCATACCCGGCACGTCAGCAGGGAATACCTCTGGAAACTCACGAACCACGGGCACAGACTCTAGGGAAGGAACCTCGGCGCTAGAATCACGAACATAGGCCAGATAGGCCAAATAACCCTTCTCGACCATGCTCCGAGCCTTCATATAAGAAATAATTCTACCAGAAGAATGACTAGGAGTTCCCCTCCAATCCAAACAAGTCACCCCTGGCAAAGCCAAGGTCACTGTATTAGCATGACAATCCAGAATGGCATAATATGGGGATAACCAATACATCCCCAATATAACATCGAAATCAACCATATTCAGAAGCAAAAGATCAACCCGAGTCTCCAGACCACCAATGACTACTAAGCACGCACGGTAGACTCAATCTACTACTATAGAATCACCCATCTGTGTAGACACATGCACAATAGTACCCAAGGAATCACGGGGCATACTCAAATAAGGGGAAAAATATGAAGACACATAGGAGAATGTAGAACCCGGATCAAATAACACCGAAGCCTCTCGACTGCAAATTGAAATTGTACCTGTAATAACTGCATCAGAAGCCTCAGCATCAGGCCTGGCAAGAAAAGCATAGCACCGGGGCTGAGCCCCTACAACCTGATCATCTCTGGGTCGACCTACTGCGACCTGACCTCTACCTCTCATGGCATGTCCTCCACCTCTATGAGTCTGACCTCTACCTCTGGAACCCCAACCACCACCCCTAGCTAGCTGAGGGGGTGGGGGTGCGCCTGACACGGGAACCATGGCACGGGAACCCTGATACTGAAACCCACCAGAACCTCCGGGGCAGAACCTAGCAATGTGCCCCACACCACCACAAGTGAAACATGACCTCGACTGCTGTGAATGCTATCCCTGAAACTATCCCTGACGACCAGGATAACCGCTCTGGAAGTTCCGAAGTGGCGGTGCATTGATAGGAGCTGGTAAGGCACTGCGGGAAACCTGGAGTGCTGACTGGAATGGGCTAGGAGAATGACCTCTGCCAAAAGAATCACTGCCTCCAGATGAGGCACCATTGAATCGACCGGAATGGTGAGGTCTCTTGTCAGACCCCTGACCACTGCACTGTGATAAGACCATCTCAATACGTCTGGCCACATTGGCCGCCTCCTGGAATGAAATATCAGTACCTGTCTCTCTGGCCATCTGGAGTCTAATAGGCTGAGCTAGACCCTCAATAAACCTCCTCACCCTCTCATGATCAGTGGGGAGTATCATGATAGCATGACGGGCCAAAGTGATGAACCTGGTCTCGTACTGTGTAACAGTCACAAATCCCTGTTGGAGGCGCTCAAACTGCCTCCGAAGATCCTCCCTCTGAGTAACTGGTAGAAACTTCTCCAAGAATAACTCGCAGAACTGAGCCCAAGTCAATGGTGCAGACCCAACTGTCCTGGTCAAGAAATAATCCCTCCACCAAGTCTTGGCGGTACCAGAAAGACGGAAGGTAGCAAAATCAACTCCATTGGACTCCACAATGCCCATGTTCCGAAGAACCTCATAGCTACTGTCCAAGAAATCCTGGGGATCCACTAATGATGCACCAGTAATTTAGTAGTAAATAGCTTGGTGAACCGATCCAATCTTCACAAAGCGTCGGCAGACATAGCTACCCCCTCAACTGTTTGTGCCACAAAACCCGGCTGAGCTGCTCCAGCTGCCTGAGGTACTGGAGTCTGGAACTGAGGAGCTAGATGCTCTAGTGTGCGGGTAGCAGGAGTTTGGGTCCCTCCCCCAGCCTGAGAGACGACCGGTGCAGTAGGAAGAAGACCAGCCTGAGCCACGCTCTCCATAAGGCCCACTAAACGGACCAAAGTGTCCTGTAGAACCGGGGTGGCAATGAACCCCTCCAGGACCTGAGCTGGTCCGACTGGAACTGCTTGAGCAGGAATCTCACCGGCAAAGTCTACCTGTGGGTACTCTACTGGTGATGCTGCTCTGGGCTGAGCCCTGGCTCTGCCTCGGCCCTGGTCCCTCACAGAAGCTGCAACAGGAGGATCGGGCTGCTGATCAGTAGATGAGGAAGCACGCGTTCTCGCCATCTACGAGAGAGTAGAATAGAAAATCAGTTAGCATTTAGAATTCAAACCGCACAACAGAGAAGAAGAAATGTGAAGTTATTCCTAACCTTGCAGCCTCTGGGGGATAAGTATAGACGTCTCCGTACCAATCCCTCAAACTCTACAAGTTTGTCCGTGAATTGTGAGACCTAAGCAACCTAGTGCTCTGATACCAACTTGTCACGACCCGAAATCCCACCTTCAGGCCGTGATGGCGTCTAACGTTGAACCCGCTAGACAAGTCAACGTTACTGGTTATTCTGATTTATTCCTTTATTATTTAGCATAAAAAAAATGAAATACAAGAACAAATAAGAATAAGAATGCGGAAGATAAGAAATTCAACAACTTAGATAATAAATCTTACGAAATTTCCTTAAACATACCCCCAGAACTGGTGTCACAATTTCACAGACAGTCTAAGATTTACTAAAAACACGAGTCTGAAATAACAAGTGTAGCTGTCTAGAAATACAAAATAAGACAGAAGGAAAGAAATAGACGGTGACGCCAAGGCCTGCGAATGCCTGCAAGACTACCTCGGTGTCACCGTGGACTGAAGGACACTCCCTCGTTCAATGTCCACTGGGTCCGGCTCCGTAATCTGCACAACATGAAGAAGTGCATGTGTAGCATCAGTACAACCGACCCCATGTCTTGAGTAAGTGTCGAGCCTAACCTCGGCGAAGTAGTGACGAGGCTAGAACATGACCACACATAACACCTGTGCAATTCAATAGTATACAGGAAATGATGACAGGAAATAATCAAATAAATACAACAACGGGGGAGAACATGCTAGGGACGAAGGGCAATAACTAGCTGAAACATCAGAACAAGATAACAATTGGATTGTGTAAGTAACAATAGGAATTAACAGTTCTGAACAAGTAAATAAAACGAAAACGGCACGACATGTCCCCTCGTTCATAACCTCATAATCACTTGGCACGGAATGTCCCTTCGTGCATAATCTCACAATCACTCGGCACGGAATGTCCCCTCGTGCATAATCTCAGAATCACTTGGCACGGAATGTCCCCTCGTGCATAAATAAATAATCACTCGGCACAGAATGTCCCCTCGTGCATAACCTCACAATCACTCGGCATGGAATGTCCCCTTGTGCGTAACATGTATAAAATCAACTATTTGACAGGAAATTCAACAAATAGAAACCTCAAATGCATAGAAATATTCAACAAGGATTCTACCGTCCCGACAAGGGACTCAGCTATAACCAATCTCACTTAGAAGTATAATTTTACAAATAATCCTCAACCGAACGAGTAACCAATAACAATCTACATCATGATATATCCCCAATGTATCACTTCCAGAATAACAATTAATTCATAACATAGAGAATATCAAAGAAAACTATGAAATTCATCAAGTTCGACTCACGGGCATACTTGACCACAACATATAGGTACCCGTCACCTCACCTATACGTTGGACATGGAATAACACAAGCAAATTAGACTCTGTACCTATTCCCTCAAGCTAAGGTTAGGCCAAACACTTACCTCGATTCCAAGAATCCAAATCAAGCCTCTAGCACTGCTTTCCCTCTCGAATCCAACTCCGAAATGATAGTATCTAGGAATAATCGACTCTAAAATATCAATAATGACTCAATAATTCAATCCCAAAGCCTAAATATGCATTTCCCATCATTCTTCCAAAAATATCAAAATTCGACCCCAGGCCCGCTTGGTCCAAACTCGATGTTCGGACCAAAACCCGATCACCCATTCCCCCACGAACCCGAATATACAATTTGTTTTGAAATCCGACCCCAAAATGAGGTTGAAATCCCAAAATTTCCAAAAGCCCTAACTCTACCCAAACCCTCCAATTCTACCCTTGATTTCATGTTTCTAGGCCTAGATTCTAATGATTGATGAAGGAAAATGGAAGGAACTAGAGTTAAGATCACTTACCTAAGTGGTTATGGAGGAAGAGTAGCTTGGACTCGGCTATGGGGATTGGAGAAGAAGGAGAAGGTGAAAATATGAATAATCCCGAAATGACATTCTGTTTTTATGAATTTAAATTCACTAGGCGATTTTACTCTACGCGATCGCGAAAAGGGAGTCGCTATCGCGGAGAGTACTGGTTTTTAAACTTATGCGATCGCGAACAAGGGATTGCGATCACAGAGAACCAGAACATGGACCCACGCGACCAAGAACGAGCGATCGCGTTCGCATAGAACAAATTGTTGCCCAGTCCCTTAACCCCACAAGAGACTTACGCGATCGCAAACAAGGGATTGCCATCGCGTAGAGCTAAAATCTGAGGCTCCGCGTTCACACTCAGTTCTTTGCGATCGCGCAGAGAAAATTGACCCCCTTCCCAAAATACACATCGTGATCGCGTGCAACACACTGCGATCGCGGAGAAGAAATGACTGGACACAAGAAACAGCACAACACACCAGATTTTCCAAGTCTTTTGCACCCCGACACCTACCCGGAACTCACTCGAGCCCTCGGGGCTTAAAACCAAATATACACACGACTTCAAAAGCATCCTACGAACTATTCAAGTCATCAAACCACTAAAATAACATAAAAAATAATGAATTAAGCTCCAAAATCTATAGAATTTTCTCAAACTTCATAAACTTCTAAATTCTCCAATTTTGATCCGAAACACGTCAAACCAAGTCTGTTTCTTCCCAAATCTTACATATAACTCACATAACACATATCGAACTTGTTCCGGGCTTTGAAACCATAATACGGGCCCGGTAACACAGATTTCACATCAAAGTTCATTTTCAAAAGTCTTTCTTATTTTCAGAAAATAATTTTCTTTAAAAATTTATTTCTCGGGATTGGGACCTCGGAATTTGATTCCGGGCATACGCCTAGGTCCCATATTTTCCTATGGACCCTCCGGGACCGTCAGATCATGGGTCCGAGTTCGTTTACCAAAATGTTGACCAAAGTCAACTTTATTCTATTAATTATCCAAAATTCAACTGTTCAACACATTTACACATAAAGACTTCCCGGCTACATGCTCGGGTTGTGCACGCATATCAAGGTGAGATTAACGCAGGCTTTCGGGGCCTCGGAACACAGTTTTTGCTAAATTTATACAAGATGACTTTTGGGTCATCACAGAGGTGCTACGTATGATTTATTTTTTTTTTACTCTAAATCCTTCGGTTATTTTTACCTTTGAAATTGTTGGAAAACATATTTTTCAAAGGATTTTTCTGAAGTTGGTTTTAAGGCATGATGATTTTTTATATCTATGTATATACTATTGGAAAGAAAGGCTGTGCATATTGTGAATTGATGATATTGATTTTTATGTGTTTCTTGCCATTTAGTCTTGATTTATTTTCATTACTACTGAGTTGACGTACTCACATTACTCCCTTCACCCCTATGTGCAGATTCAGGTGCAGATACCGAGTGTTAGCCATGTATTCCGTGCAGAGCCGGAGTTCGGGATATAGAGGTTGCTGTTCAGCGTCCGCAACATCTCTGTTTTCCCTTATTTTGTTGTATCTAGCTATTCGTTCGGAGGTTTTGTATTATAATAGTATACCTTTTGACATATTTTTCTTAGATGCTCATGACATGTTGACTCTGGATTTTTGGGATGGATTAGACTATTTAGCTTTTTATTTTGCCTAATGAATTCAATAATTTTATATACTTTATGAAATGTTGAAAAATGGTTGGGATTTTAGAAAGAAACTGTAATTATGTGATTGTTGGCTAGCCTAGTTCCACGATAGGCGCCATCCCGGCCGGTATAGGATTTGGGGTCGTGACATCCTTTCTAGAGTTTTTGTGTGAATTGATTGAGTTAATTCCTCAATTAACTGATTGCTTACCTTGTTTTATGAACTATGATTTATTCTTTACCTTAATTGTTTTACTTTGCTAAGAGCTATATAAACCCCACTCTGATTTTTCTTTGAGACACGAACACATTCAGAAAGAAACACACACACACACACAAACTCTTGCTCTTATTCAAACCTTTCTGTTACTTGTGTTTGCTACACTGTCTAGACAACTGAAAGCCAAGGCTAGACTATAGGGTTCTGCATCCTTTTACCTTCATGTTTGCTATTTTAACTGGTATGTCTCTCCTCCTAGTCATTCATTATGCTATGAAGTTTAAACCTATGTGCTTTCCTATCTATTGCTCTAGTTTTGTGTAGTTAAGTCCATGTCTTTCCTGTGTATTGATTTCAATTAACATGACTACTTCCATTTTTTCTGTTGATTTTAATTAGCAATAACTAGTTCTGTGTAATTAAACTCCTGTCTTTCCTGTTTGTTGATCTTAATTAGTATAACTACTTCTGTGTAGTTAAATTCCAGTCTTTCCTGTTTATTGATCCTAACCAACATGTCTATCTCTTTCACTAGGTCCTATTCAGTATGTTATGTAATTTGTTTGTCAACCTGCCTTTGCCTGCTTTATGTATCTGTTCATTAGCTTGCCTCAACTCATGAAATTGTCTTGTCCAGCATGTCAATATGGTTCATACATTCTAGCATGTTCTTATTTGATCCAGGATACTTATGCACTTGTTTCTCAACTAGCATGCCTTCATGTTTGTCCTGTTTTATGTATTTCTGACTTCTATGCTCTCGACCCCTGCTACCTTTCTCTGTGTAGTTTTCTGATCTTTATTCTAACCCCAGCATGTTATATGCTCACCTAGTGATAAACTAAGTCAATCCTAGGCAATGTGAAATCTTATTTAAAGTAACTGTGATCCTGTTTTGTCTATTTGTTTGACTGTTAGAATCTTTGTTTGAACTCAGAGTGCTTGAATGACTCTGTTTGTTCCTATTTATTTCGAAAAAACCAAGCTGTTTTCTTAAAACTATATCCTATTTTTATGTACTATTTTCAACTCCTATTCTTAGACTTCTAGGGTCCTGCCCCTCTAGTGTGAGCACTACCTAGGAGTCCATGAGACTCCTCCGAACTCTGACACACTGAGCTGGCTTTTCCCACACTTGTTCACAAAACTATTTCTTTAAAAGGGTTTCTGGTGTAAGCATGGCCGGGGTCCTTGATTCCCTTGGGAACTTTGACGCACCAGAAGACCAATTGGTATACTATGAGATACTGGCACACTTCAGATTAGGTTGAAGGCCTGGATATCCAGGTTTACTTTTGGGCCTATCCAGGCTCCCTATATCATAGTAATTTCATTTTGTAATTCATTTATATCTGGTCTGTAATAATAATTCTTGTAAAAACAGATATTGGATTTATTAGTAAAACTAGGAGGGACTTTTATATATAACTTTGTGGGGATCAGGTAGAAATCATGCCCATAGGATTGTTATGATTATCTATATGCATTAGAAACCATGCCTATAGGGCTTTTCTCATTCTTTGAAATCCTGTATTTTCTCATTTGCATTAGAAATCCTTCTTCTAGGTCATTTACCAATTCTGCATTAATAATCATGCTCTCAAACCATCACGTGTGCATCAGAAATCACGTCCCTAGGAATTCACTTGTTGAATTTGCTTTAAAAACTGGCTAACAACTTTATTCGCCTAGATGTCAATATTTTTAATCACTTAGCTGTCATGCCTATTAGGAATAAGTATAAAAACAGTTTGACACTTAGATATTATGTTTGTACAGATAAGTATGTAAAATCAATTTATGTGTTTATATGTCCTGAAGTAATGCTTGTGATCATTTTCTATGCATAGACAACATGCCTATAGGGTTTAAACAGATAAAAACTGCCTGTTATAAATCAATCGGCAGTTTATTATTATGGTCTGATTCACGCTTAGATACTATGTCTATAGGATCCTGCCCAGTCATCACCTAGGCAGACCTGTAGGTTGATTAAAGTTTTGAAGTTTAAAACTGTGTTTGTTTGACTACCTATAAACTGCCCAGATCCAGTAGGTAATAAAATCAGTAGGCAAACTGATTAGTATCCACTACCTCGTCTTAATAAAATGCTGCATATTCTTCTTTGTGCTCATTTAGGTATCCTAATATAGGATTTTAAATAGTTTAAAAACTGTTGTTTGAGGCGTGCAATTGCTTGTTTACTTGTGGAGGTAAATCTAAGCCCTTTAATTGTTCCTTATGTGATAGTCCAATTCGCTTTTTTTTGACGCTTAGTTTTCTCCTTTTAAGCACCATAGGTGAGTCTAGAACCACATAGGCCTTAAGCATCTCCAGGGCCATAGGTAAAGGACGGGTAATGCACGTATAAGGTACGTACTCGACACTTTTAGAACGGTTAGATAATAATTAAGGGGAGGGTACTTGGGCCGTAAAGGAGGTGATGGTATGTGTGCTAATGCTACGCGTAACACCTCTATTTGAGGAAGGTTACTGAGTATTGCATAGAAGTGATCCTATAGGCTAATAAACCTTTGACCCCTTTAATTTCCGTCTTAAAGTAATCTCTATTTGCTTGTTTCATTTTCCTTTAAAGACTAATTTGCTTAAATTGAGTTTGGTCGGGACGCACCATTGTGGACCTCGAGGGGTGCCTAACACCTTCCCCTCAAGGTAATTTCGAGCCCTTACCCAATTCTCTGGTAAAGCAAACTGGTTTATGAGTTATTTGCTTTAGGTGCCCTGTCGCACCTTAATCCGTTAGGTGGCGACTCTTAAAACTCCATACCCCTTCCCAAAAGAAAATGAGTTTTCCCAAAATGTCGAAACCCGATTTCGCGAGAAAAAGGGGGGCGCGACAGCATGTTGACTCTGCTCGGGAGATCCTTAGGCTCTTACCATAACAAACTTGCTTTTGTGAATTAGTCTTTAAACATGCTTTATTCTGCTAATACGTGTGCACCCTTTCCCTTCCTCCTTTATGTGAATTTAATTGCCTATTTTCAAGCATTTATGATTTTCTTTACTACAGAGACTAACTTGTCTCCTTGTTTTCTTTCTTAAAGGCCTTTCAATTATTAAATACCGCATTTATCATTTTTAATGTGCAAATACGTCACAACATGCTATTTACTATTGTATAAATCATGCTCAACATCATACACCACTCGTGCGTTATCAATCCTATAACAATGCTTGATGAGTGTTTGCGCCCTTCCTATATATCACACTCTAAATTCAGAAAGGCTTATTTGCGGTAAACTATTCGATCAATGGTGCAGTCGACGGTTCCATGGCTTTCCCCCTAAAATTGTCCGCTTGAGGGTACCAGTCTAGGCCTTTATATAAATCTTACTCTGATTAATTGTACATACATCATGGTCAAACCTAGCCGGGTTAATATGTTGTCCACATAATAACCCTTTAGGAAAAGCCTTGTCCAAAGTCCACCGGGGCTTCCATAATCCCAGCGGACGCAACCACGATCTGTGTATTAATTTGGAGAAATAAGTGCCAATATGATAATCACTGATGTATTAGTAGTCGAATCTGGAGGGGGAAAGGGTCTAACCTTATTTGTTTTGCAGAAATGAGGAACAAAGTCCCCATGTTCGACATGGTCCAAAGAATACCACCATTGTTGCTAGATTGGTGGGGGGACCTTTTGCCAAGTGACAAAGACCATGTGAAAAAGGTCCTCAGAAACTTACCCTCTTTACTGGATATCCAACCAAACAATATGTTAATCGAAGCGTGCCACTATGTTCTGGGACGGAGAAAGGACTGTGTTCCGTTTTGGCAACATAGAAATGACTCCTCTCTTGGAGGAAATAGGGGGATTCACAAGATTACCTTGGTGCCGGAAAATCGCTCCGCTTGGGGGTTCTTAAAAATGATGGGTTTGAAAAAGAACGATGATTTGGAGTGCCTCAAGGATTCCTACCTACCCTTTGACTAGCTCTATGAATGATATGGTCATAGGAAATCCTATTGTATCTTCCATGATGAATTCTCTATTACTTCCTTGGGTCATATTCACCGCAGGGTTTTTGTGTTCGTTGTTTGCTTCCTGGGCATGATAGTATTTCCAAGCAATGGGGACATGATTCACACTAGACTGGCCATGGTAGACAAAACTTTGAGGGGATCGAGGGGAAAATATATACCATTGTCCCTATGACCATAGCTGACATCTACCGAGCCGTGGACCGCTGCCAGAAGGGGTTCAAACACTTTGAGGGTTGTAATCTGCTACTACAGGCTTGGTTATTGGAGCATCTCCAAAGGGGTCAATATTGTCAAGAGTTTCCACGAAGGGCGTGGAATGATCATATGTCCTTCCATCACCCTAAGAGAATAACTTAGATCCCGGACATGTTTTCTCAACCGGAAAATGCTACAGAATAGGCGCAATTTTTTGAAAATTTGACTAAGGACCAGGTTCAATGGATGTTCGAATGGTTCCCTACCAATGAGTTCATCATAGATCTAGGGACTCTCCGCACCTGGTGTTGATCGGGTTAAGGGGAATTTACCCTTATGTTCCCATCAGGGTTATAAGACAGGCAGGCAGGAAGCAATTCATACCGCGAGTTTCTAAAATGAGTCATTACAGGGCAGATTTTCAGGATGACGACATCCCGTACAAATGTGAATCTCAGCATATGTGGAATCTAAAAGTTATTGTAGAAAGGGACACCATCGATCCAGACATGTATACCTGTCATGGTTGGAAAACAGCATAGCAGGGGTAGTTGAGCCAGGAATCAGTTGGGGGAACAGGGTCATAGACGAAGTTGCTAAAGCCCAAGTGAAATACAATAAACTCCGCAAAAGGGTTCATGAGTTCGAGGCCGAGCATCTAGAGCAACGAAAAACTAATATGGAACTGATCAATGAATGGAGGAAAAGGGCTATCAAATCTAATGAAAGGTTGGAATATTTGGAGCAGGGTTTGATGGAGCTGGAGGGGAAGACGAGGAAAAGAGTTGCCGACTGCCAGTATACTAAGGGAGGCGAAGGAGGACATCTAGCAAGAATATACCTGTTGTTGGGCATGCATGACCTGGGGAACCTGATCGATGACGCCAAGAAGATCAAGCCTTGGGAAGGTCCTTCTGGGACCAAGTAGATTAGATTTACCTGCTTTTTCCAAATGTAATAAGGCCGAGTGCCATTAATGACTTATCCTATTTAGTGTCGTTTTAGATTCATCTACTTTTACATTAATGAAATGAGGCAATTATTGGCACTAAAATTCTCCAAATCAACTTGTCGCTAGGCCTACCTCGGGCACAACGAGGCTCCCAAATTAGAACGCGAATTTACATTCCCGCACTATGTGTTTAGATATTGTAAATACTCTTTTTGTAACCCTTACTGACTTGGTTACTTTTGTTGTCTTTTCTCTCTTTCCTTTTCAATTATTCCCATTCCCCAAGGTTGCTTCACGCATACTGGCATCATCAGCTTATCATACCAGATCCAGGGGCCCTCCGAAAGGCAAAAGGGAAAGCTAAAATGAATGATATGAATGGCATCAGAACAGACAACACTGCACATGTTGAGAACAGGGAAACTTCCGATGGTCGGGGCACTCAATCCCCAAATGATTTGGTTTTACGGCTTGAGCAGAAGATACTTCAACTACAGAGCGAGCTTGAGCAGGTCCATAACTTTGCAAATCTCTCCCTCACATTGAATGTCCCCGACACCCAGAACCCTGCACCACCTCAGAGCACACCCAAAAAACACCCACACAATCCTCCCGCACCTCACCAGTATAAACTCCCTCCTCAAAATTAGCATCTCCCTACTCAATACCCACAAAACACCTACCATACTCCCCAAAGTACCCCACAAATGATTCCCGAACCCCAAAACCCCACCAATGATCATCATTATGCCCAAAATCCTGGCCTTCACGAGAACAACCCCATATACGTAGAAACCCTACCTCACTCTACTCAACCAATCTCCTATACACCAGAATCCGTTGAGAAGGACCTGCTCATCAAGAGCATGGCTGAAGATCTCAAGAAGTTGACAAGTCATGTTAAGGTTGTTGAAGGGGGTAAAGGAATAGAAGGTCTGAACTATGAGGATTTATGCATACAACCGGATGTGGAACTACTGGAGGGTTACAAACCTCCCAAGTTTGAAATATTTGACGGGACAGGTGATCCCAAGGTTTATCTGAGGACTTATTGTGACAAGCTCATGGGGGTCGGAAAAGATGAAATGATTAGAATGAAGCTATTCATGAGGAGTCTTACTGGAGATGCTCTGTCCTGGTACATAAGCCAGAATCCTAAGAAGTGGGACAATTTGGTGAGAATGGCGTACGATTTCATGGATAGGTTCAGGTTCAACACCGAGAACACACCGGATGTCTTCTATATCTAGAACTTAAATAAGAAGCCAACTGAGACTTTTCGCGAGTATGCTACTCGGTGGAGGTCGCAAGCAACAAAGGTTACACCAGCATTAGACGAGGAACAGATGAAAAAGTTCTTTGTTAGGGCATAATCCACAGTATTATGAAAAGCTAATGGTTATTGAGAACCATAAGTTCTCCGATATCATCAAACTCGGAGAAAGGATTGAAGAGGGTATTAAAAGTGGGATGGTGAAAAATTTCGAGGCACTGCAGGCCACGAATGAAGCATTGAAATCAGGTGGTATATCGAAGAAGAAAGGTGTGGGAAGAATTATGGTTTCCCAGGGACCCAAAACCCCATTTGTATACCAGACCCCTCCACTCACGTACCAAACACCTTCACCCACATACCAGCCATCACCTTCAAGATATTCCCAACCTGCTACCGCCTACCACACCTATAACACCCAACCATCCGATTATCAGTCACCTCTAACTCGTCGAAACTACCAAGAACCCAGGCCTAATTTTGACCGCAAACTACCCAGACAGTACACCGCCATTACTGAACCCATCGACCAGTTATACGAAAGGTTGAAAGCTGCTGTATATGTCAGCCCTATTCCCGTTGTGGTCATGGAGAATTCATCTCAATAGGTCAATCCAAATAAGACTTGGTGCATATCATTCCGGCATGAAGGGACACATTATTGATGAGTGCCGCACCTTGAAAGACCAAATCCAAACACTGATTGACAATAAGGTCATACAGGAGAAGGAAGCTACACCCAATATCCGCAACAATCCCCTCCTAGATCATAGGGGTGGAGGGGTCAATGTGATAGAAACTGATGAAGAGTGGGATCCCGAGGGATCAATCGGGCTTATTTGAGAGGGTGATGATCCTAAGAAAACTGCGGTCACACTCAATCCCATTGTGGTACAGATACAACCGCCAGTTGGAGTTGAGATAGCCGCATCGGTTCTTTTAGAAGTAGAAGTAACACCACTCATTCCATTTGAAGTGGAGGTGGCCACACCTTTTATTGTAACAGTGGCATCCACACCACCCTTCAGTTACAATGTTGTACCTTGGGATTATGTGGCCGAGGCTAGAAGAAAGGAAAGTCAAAGACAGAAGAATCTGGCGCTGCACAAGGAATGACCAGAACAGGAAGGGTTTATACACATGAACACTTAGGAGAAACCAGTAAGCAAGATTCTAACAAACTGTCCGTCATTGAGACTGGTCCAGATAACCTCTGGAGGAAGGTACATCTAAGGGAGTACTCTGTCATTGATCATCTGAACAAGACTCCCGCTCAGATATCTATCCTGTCGTTGTTGCAAAATTCTGAGGCACACATGAATGCTCCAATGAAGGTGTTGAGTGAAGCATATGTACCCAACAACACCATTGGTGGAGAAATGGCCAATGTGGTGGGGCAGGTGCTAGAAAGACATAAAATCACCTTCCACGAGGACGAGCTGCCGCCTGAAGGGTTGAATCACAATAGGGAACTTCATATCACAGTGCAATACGAAGATAAGTTTATAGACAGAATTTTGATTGATGGAGGATCCAACCTAAATATTTGCCTATTGACAACGTTGAAGAGGCTAGAGAAAGGCCTACATGAGATACGAGAGGGAACTATGAACGTGAAAGCATTCGACGGGTCTCAGAGAGCTACCATTGGAGAAACTAGTCTCTGCCTGCAGTTGTGCCCTACATGGTTTGGTGTTGAGTTTCATGTATTGGACATATCCACCTCTTACAATCTGCTGTTGGGATGACCATGGATACACACCGCTGGGGCTGTAGCATCTACTTTACATCAGGCCGTGAAGTTCGAATGGAACCACCAGGAAGTAATCATCTATGGAGATGGGAGCAACCCCATTTACACTAGTCAGACTATCCCGGTGATTAAAAATATAAGAAGGTTAGGTGGAGAAACCAACCATCGTATCGAGCGAGTCAACGCGATTGAGAAAGATAAGTGGTGGAGTAGTAAGATAGCAAGCATTCTAGCATGGAGGGGATATGAGCCCGGCAAGGGGCTTGGTAAGAATCTTCAAGGCATTTCGACACCAATACAGCCAAAGTGCCATGGTACCACTTTGGGTTGGGATACCAATATACCTGGCAAGAATACCAAGATTAGTCACCACCGTGGCGTGGTCCATATTATCCACTTGAGTAGCCTGTGCCACACCTGAATCAGACCTTCCATCATGCCGATATTATATAGGGATCAGAGGAAGAAGAAGCATTGTCGGCATTAAGGAATTTGTTCTTGGAAGATGATGGCATAGACTGTTGTGTAATTGTCAAGGCGAAGGAGGAGGAAGGCCCTACTATCCAAGATGTGGAGAGAGGAGGATTCCTCAAGAACTGGACTATTAGACCGTCAAGGGCCCGGCGATTTTCGTGGTAGCAAGGCTGAATAGCATTGTCCACTTCTCTAAAAATGATTTCCACTTTTGCACTTTTTCTTTTTAATATTTTTCATTATTCCAAAAACATTATTTAAATTATTTGAAAAATCACTCTTGTTTAACTCTTTCAATGAATTGATGTTTATTATTACCACTTTTCTCTCGTATCTTTATCCATACAACATTACTCTTTCCTATGAATCGACAGCTGTGACATGTAATGAGACAACGCAACAAAATGATAGTGATTCAGAAGAAGAGGATGCAATACCCGAAGATATCGTCATAAAAGTAGAGGATTTTGAGAACAAACCTAAGTCCAACTTGGACGAAACTAAGGTAGTTAACTTGGAATCCTGAAACAGTCAAAGAAACCCGCATAAGCATCCATTTGTCACCGTTAGAAAAATAGGAGTACATTTGGTTCCTGAAGGAATATGAGGATATCTTTGCATGGTCATACGACGATATGACAGGGTTGAGCAAACCTATAGTGGCTCACAAGTTACCTACAAATCCAATGTGTCCGCTAGTGAAGCAAAAACTCAGAAAATTCAAGCCAGACATGAGCCTAAAAATCAAGGAAGAAGTTACTAAGAAGATCAAAGCTAAGGTCCTCAGGGTAGTTGAGTATCCAACTTGGCTAGCCAACATTGTGCTAGTTCCGAAGAAGGACGAAAAAGTTAGAGTGTGTGTTGACTGAGCAAGTCCCAAGGATGATTTCCCGCTACCAAACATACACATTCTAATCGACAATTGTGCCAAGAATGAACTCTAGTCTTTCATGGATTGCTTCGCCGGTTACCATCAGATATGGATGGACGAGGAGGACGCTGAGAAAATGGCTTTCATTACACCATGGGGTTTGTACTGTTACAAGATGATGCCATTCGGCTTAAAGAAAGCTGGGGCCACCTATATGAGGGCCATGACTACTATTTTTCATGACATGATACATAAAGAAATCGAGGTATATGAGGATGATGTCATCATTAAATCCAAGAAGGCCACAGACCACATAGTAGACTTGAGGAAATTCATCGACAGACTGTGAAGTACAACCTAAAGCTAAACCCTGCAAAGTGTGCATTTGGGGTTCCCACCGGAAAGCTATTAGGATTCATCATCAGCTGCCGGGGAATAGAATTGGATCCATCGAAGGTCAAATCCATCCAAGAATTACCACCGCCAAAAAGCAACAAAGATGTGATGAGTTTCCTAGGACACCTTAACTACATCAGCTGTTTCATAGTACAATCCACAGGAATATGTGAGCCGATTTTAAAAATGTTGAAGAAGGACGCTTCAACCAGTTGGACCAAGGATTGTCAAAAGGCTTTTGACAAAATCAAGGGTTTCTTATCAACACCACCAGTTTTGGTCCCGCCAGATCCAGGTAGACCACTGCTACTTTACCTTGGCATGCTAGATGGAGCTTTCAGCTGCATTCTGGGGAAGCACGATGAGACAAAAAGAAAAGAATAGGCCATCTACTACCTGAATAAGAAGTTTACACCTTATGAAGCACGATATTCTCTACTGGAACGAACCTGCTGTGCCTTGATATGGATAGCTCAGAAGCTGAGGCATTACTTATGTGCCTATACAACATATCTTATATTGAGAATGGATTCCTTGAAGTATATCTTTCAGAAGCCTATGCCCACTGGCATACTTGCTAAGTGGAAAATCTTGTTGAGTGAATTCGACATTGTCTATGTAACTCAGAAAGCAGTCAAGGGACGGGCACTGGCATACCACCTTGCTGAAAACCTTGTGGGAGGAGAATACGAACACCTGAAAAAATATTTTCCCAATGAAGAGGTATCATTCGTAGGAGGAGACATTTCTGAACCTACGATGGTTGGAGAATGTTCTTTGACGGAGCGGCAAACTTCAAAGGATTCGGCAATGGAGCCATCTTGGTATCGAAAACTAGTCACCACTATCCGGTATCTGCGAAACACAGATTTCCTTGCACCAACAACATAGCAAAATATGAAGCTTGCATATTAGGACTCAACATGGCTGTTGACATGACCATTCAGAAACTGCTGGTAATCGGCGATTCAGATCTACTTGTGCACCAGGTACAAGGAGAATGGGCTACCAAGAATTCCAAGATATTGCCATACCTGCACCCTGTGCAGGAATTGAAGAAAAGATTAACAAAGGTAGAGTTTCGGCATGTTCCCAGAATTCAAAATGAGTTGCCGATGCATTGGCCACTTTATCATCAATGATACAACATCCAGACAATAACTTCGTTGATCCTATCCTAGTAAGGATCCATAATCAGCCGGCGTATTTTTGCTCATGTCGAAGAGGAAACAGATGGAAGGCCTTGGTTCCACGGCATCAAAGAGTATCTGGCAAAAGGAGAATACCCGGAGGATGCAATGCATACTCAGAAATGCACGCTTAGAAGATTATCCAATCATTTCTTCCACAATGGAGGAACCCTCTATAGAAGAACTCCTGATTTGGGACTGCTAAGGTGTGTCGATGCAAAAGAAGCTTCTAAATTGCTCGAGGAGATACATGCTGGGACCTGCGATCCGCATATGAATGGCTTTGTCCTGGCCAAGAAGATACTTAGGCCGGGTATTTCTGGATGACCATGGAGACAGATTGCATCTGGTATGTTCAAAAGTGCTACCAGTGTCAAGTACATGTAGATATGATAAGAGTGCCACCAAACGATCTTAATGCAACAAGCTCACCTTGGCCCTTTTCCCCCTGGGGAATGGATGTCATTGGTCTAATCGAGCCCACCGCCTCAAATGGGCATCGGTTTATTTTAGTGGCTATCGACTACTTCACTAAATGCATTGAAGTCACATCTTACAAAGATGTGACTAAGAAAGTCGTTGCGAATTTTGTCCGCGACCGGATTGTTTGTCGGTTCAGAGTTCCAGAGTCCATCATCACTGACAATGCCGCCAATCTAAACAGTGATCTGATGAAAGCCCTGTGTGAGACTTTCAAAGTCAAGCACAAGAATTCCACAATATATAGACCTCAAATGAATGGAGTTGTGGAAGCCTCCAACAAAAACATCAAGAAGATACTGAGGAAAATGATAGAAAATCACAAAAAATGGCACGAGAAGCTACCGTTATTTTTATTGGGATACCGTACCACAGTCCGCACATCAACCGGGGCAAATCCTACTTACTAGTTTATGGTACTGAAGTTGTTATTCCCGCCGAAGTTGAGATTCCTTCCTTGAGAATCATACAAGAAGCTGAGCTTAGCGACACAAAATGGATAATGAGCCGTTATGAGAAGCTAACCCTCATATACGGAAAGAGGATGAACACAGTATGTCACGGGCAACTTTATCAGAACAGAATGTCCAGAGCCTTCCACAAAAGAGTCAATCCGAGACAGTTCACACCGGCACAACTGGTGTTGAAGAATATCTTCCTATATCAAGATTAAGCCAAAGAGAAGTTCTCTCCCAACTGGCAAGGTCCTTACATGGTTCACAGAGTATTGACAGGAGGAGCGCTCATACTCATAGAAATGGACGGAGAAATATGGCTGAAGCCTATCAATTCAGATGCAGTCAAAAGATACTATGTGTAAACCGTTTATGCTTCTTCACATGATGTAAATTGAAATATGCTCGACATGATTCCCATTAAAGATGGGATACGTAAGCAGCCCTGTGGGTTCGGTCACAATTCAATAAAATTTCCATTTTCCCCAGCATCAGAAACTGGGGCAGAATTTGAGGAGGACCCTCAAAATTCTGAAGCAAGTTCAACCAATCGCAGCATATAAAGCATTCAGAAGCGTTATTCAGTTAACTGGGGCATAATTTTGAGGAGGACCCTCAAAATTCTACGGTAGAAGCAGTCACAATGTCTTTGATCGTGTCACCGTCACTTGTTCATCTAACCAATTTCTAAACTATATTTTACTATGTCTTCCAAAATTATGCATGCATGCTTTTGAACATAAACTCTGCTTTAGGGAACGCTACCCCGATAATTTCAACAGGGTCTTCAGACAGAACAGAGTAAATCAAGCAAGCAGACGAAGGCACGAACCAACCTTCCCCTACAGAACTCACGATTTTTCTATAAATGCAGGAATAAGGAATATGCACACTTTGGAATCACAGTCTTCATAACAACAAGGATACCAAACTCATTTCCAGCTAAGAAATACTTTGCCATCATTTATTATTCGTTCATCGCATGAGACTAAGCTCTGTCTCAATCTTGCACGAGGCTAAGGCCTGCCTCCCTGTTTGCATAAGGCTAAGCTCTGCCTTCACTCTGCATGAGACTAAGAATTGTCTCAAAATTGAATGAGGCCAAGCCTGCCTCCACATTTGCATAAGGCTAAGCATTGCCTTTTCTTTGCATGGGACTAAGCCCTGTCCTGAATCTTGCATGAGGCTAAGACCTGCCTCCGTATCTGCATAAGGCTAAGCATTGCCTTCTCTTTTCAATGGGACTAAGCCCTGTCCCGAATATTTCATGAGGCTAAGCCCTGCTTCCGTATCTGCATAAGGCTAAGCATTGCCTTTTCTTTGCATGGGACTAAGCCCTATCCCGAATCTTGCATGAGGCTAAGCCCTGCCTCCATATTTGCATAAGTCTAAGCAGTGCCTTCTCTTTGCATGGGACTAAGCCCTATCCTAAATCTTGCATGAGGCTAAGACCTGCCTCCGTATCTACATAAGGATAAGCATTGGCTTCTCTTTGCATGGGACTAAGCCCTGTCCCAAATCTTGCATGAGACTAAGCCCTGTCTCCATATTTGCATAAGGCTAAGCATTACCTTCTCTTTGCATGAGACTAAGCCCTGTCCAGAATCTTGCATGAGGCTAAGACCTTCCTCCGTACGTGCATAAGGCTAAGCATTCCCTTCTCTTTGCATGGGACTAAGCCCTGTCCCGAATCTTGCATGAGGCTAAGACCGACCTCCGTATCTGCATAAGGCTAAGCATTGCCTTCTCTTTTGATGGGTCTAAGCCCTGTCCTGGATCTTGCATAAGGCTAAGCCTCGCCTCCATTTCTGCATAAGGCTAAGCATTGCCTTCTCTTTGCATGGGGACAAGCCCTGTCCCGAATCTTTGCACGAGGCTAAGCACTATCTCTCCTCTTCTCTCGGGCTAAGCTCTGCCCTCAACTTCATACAAAACTAAGACCTTTCTTGTCGCTTCTAGCATCATGTCTTTGCACCTCATGGGCTGAAATATCACCGACCTGTCCGAAGGCGTCATAATCTGAAGGCACCATCCTCATAGCTAGAAGACACCATGCCATGTCATGAGGATCTCTCAAACTTGCATATCATTATTCAAAGGCGTCATAGTTCGGAGGCACTATTTGCATGGCCCGAGAACATCATCTCATGGCCTGCGAATCCCTTACCGCACAATTCATTGCCCGAGACATCATGGTCTAACGACATCATCCTCAACAGTCCGAAGACAATTCTCATGGTCTGAAGGGAATTTGCATCATGTTTAAATTTACGCAAAATTGTACGTACATGGTTGTGGTACATCTCTTATTTGCAGGTAACCCGATAAGGAACTATTATGCCGACATGAGTAGTCCCGCTCCAGTCCCTTCATACTACTTCAAACCCGACCGCTCACCGCAACCATTTCACCTATTCTAAAACCTTTTGTCCGTTCTTGGACAAATTCATCGGTATATTCCGCCGGTGAATCCATAATTACACACGACCTGATTCCTGTAAAACCAGGTATAAGTAGGCATCTCGGAAACTAGAGTGCGGCCTATGCATCTCAAATCACCCTACTCGGTCAAATTGGCCATCATATCTTTACCCGATAACTCTTTCATCCTTCCCGGGTAAAGAGGGGCAGCTGTTGATACTCAATTTTTCCCTATATTATTATTAAAAGGCATATATAGCTTCAAAATAATGCATGAGCATCAATTAATATTTTTCATAATTTCTGTATTTTTCTAATGATTTTTATTAATTTATCCCAGTATTTTATTTATATAAATAATTACTAATTGCCGCACAAATGATTTCATAATGATTTTATTGCTTAATTTTTATCATTTATATTTATACCAAGATTTAACTATTGCATGAATAGCCAAATTTATATTTTTTTGGTTATAGATGCAATAACTTAGCAATAATAGCCCATGTATGCATTATTACCTTATTTCGCCAGAAAATAGCTTTTTCTTTTTTTATAATATCAAGTAATTATGTTAAAATTATTTTATGCATGAAAATTATTTTTTATAATTTGTTAATTATTTTTATAAATTATTTTATTAATTAATTAGGTATTTAAGAAATAGCCCCTTTGAATTCATTTTAATTTCGAACCTAACCTGATTATACTAGCCCACATACTTAAAATCCTAGCCCAATCCGCCCCAGCCAAATCTAATAACCCTTAGCCGGCCTAGAGCCTTTTCTAATCGTGGTCGTTGATCTCTAAGATCAACGGTCCACATTAACCCTTTCCATTTTAATATAACCGAAACCCTAACACCCTCATTTCTCTTATTTTTGCCGTCCCTGAAACCCTACCTCCCCTCTTCTCTCTCAAACACTCACCCTAACCCTAGCCGCCGTTACCGAAAAACCCCCATTCCATGGGGTTTTCGCTGTAATTTCCGGCCCTTGCCGGCCTCTCACCACTTCTAGTTGTTCGATTATGTTGATTTATGGAAGAATATCGAAGAGATTCAACCCAGATTTTGTTCAAAACCGTTTCATAGGCCTACCTATGGCCATCTCCGTTTGTGAATATTATTTTCTCCGTGTTTATGGCTCGAATCTATGATTTTAAACCACGTTCCTTTCATCTCTAACGTTTTTTTTAAACCGTAGTCTTATACTACTCGAATCTGTTAAGATCCTTGTAGATTTGAGATATTCTTAAGTTCTTTTGCTATTTTTCTTTAAAACATCCCGTGTTTCCTTACTATTGACTGATTTTTTTTATCTTCTCTAAAAGCTAGGGTTTCATCCTTTTAAAGTTTTTGCAAAATACCAAGTTCGTAAGTGTTTAACCTTGATTCTCTTTACTTGCTCGATTGTTTCTCATGTCTATGCCCTAACCCTAGGTTTTTCTCCTTATGGCATTAATCACTTCAATATTTTCCCGTTATTTTTTATCTCTGTCAATCAATATATATTGACTGATTTTATTTAGGGTTCGAATTATCTTTTCCTATTAAAATTAGTGATTCTCTGTGATTTTACTTATTTTTCTTATTTGTGACTTTAATTAGTACTACTTTCCCTAATTAGACCATTAGTCTGATTTAGGGATTTCATCGACTCCTATATGGTCAATAATTGATTCACTTACCTTATTTGAATCCCAATTTGAGTCGTTAAGGGATTCTCCCCAATTTAAGGGGTCCTTTCCGGATTCTTTTGTGTGAATTGATTGAATTAATTCCTCAATTAACTGATTGATTACCCTGTTTTATGAACTCTGATTTATTCTTTACCTTAATTGTTTTACTTTGCCAACTGCTATATAAACCCCACTCTGATTTTTCTTTGAGATATGAACACATTCAGAAAGAAACACACACATACACACACACACACAAACTCTTGCTCTTATTCAATCCTTTCTATTGCTTGTCTTTGCTACACTGTCTAGCCGACTGAAAGCCAAAGCTAGACTATTGGGTTCTGCATCCTTTTACCTTCATGTTTGCTACTTTAACTAGTATCTCTCTCCTCCCATTATCATTCATTATGCTATGAAGTTTAAACCCATGTGCTTTCCTGTCTATTGCTCTAGTTCTGTGTAGTTAAGTCCATGTCTTTCTTGTGTATTGATTTCAATTAACATGACTACCTCCATTTTTCCTGCTGATTTTAATTGGAAATAACTACTTCTGTGTAATTAAACTTCTATCTTTCTTGTTTGTTGATCTTAATTAGTATAACTTCTTCAGTGTAGTTAAATTCTTTTCTTTCCTGTTTATTGATCCTAACCAACATGTCTATCTTTGTCAATAGGTCCTATTTAGTATGTTATGTAATTTGTCACTCAACCTAACTTTTCCTGCTTTATGTCTCTGTTAATTAGCTTTCCTAAAATCTCATGTAATTTTCTTGTCCAACATGTCAATATGGTTCACACATTCTAGCATGTTCTTATTTGATCTAGGATACTTATCCACTTGTTTCTCAACTAGCATGCCTTCATATTTGTCATGTTTTTTGTATTCCTGACTTCTATGCTCCCAACCCCTGCTACCTTTCTCTGTGTAGTTGTCTGATCTTTATTCTGACCCCAGCATGCTATATGCTCACCTAGTGATAAACTAAGTCAATCCTAGGCAATGTGAATCTTGTTTAAAGTAACTGTGATCCTGTTCTGTCTATTTGTTTGACTGCTGGAATCTTTGTTTGAACTCAATGTGCTTGAATGACTCTGTTTGTTCCTATTTATTTCTAAAAAACCAAGTTGTTTTCTTAAAACTATTTCCTATTATTATGTACTATTTTCGACTCCTATTCTTAGATTTATAGGGTCCTTCCCATCTAGTGTGAGCACTACCTAGGAATCCATGAGACTCCTCCGAACTCTGACACACTGGAGCTGGTTTTTTCCACACTTGTTCACAAAACAGTTTCTTTAAAATGATTTCTGGTGTAAGCGTTGCCCGGGATACCTGAGGCCCTTGGAAACTTTGATGCACCAGAAGACCATTTGGTATACTATGAGATACTGGCACACTTTAGATTTGGTTGAAGGCCTGGATTTCCAGGTTTACTGTTGGGCCTATCCAAGCTCCCTATAGCATAGTAATTTCATTCTGTAATTCATTTATATCTGGTCTGTAATAATAATTCTTGTAAAAACAAATATTGGGTTTATTAGTAAAAATACGAGGGACTTTTATATATAACTTTGTGGGGATCGGGTAGAAATCATGCCCATAGGATTGTTATGATTATCTATATGCATTATAAACCATGTCTATAGGGCTTGTCTCACTCTTTGAAATCCCGTATTTTCTCATTTGCATTAGAAATCCTGCTTCTAGGTCATTTACCAATTCTGCATTAATAATCATGCTCTCCATCATGTGTGTATTAGAAATCACGTCCCTAGGAATTCACTTGTTGAATTTGCTTGAAAAACTGGCTAACAACTTTATTCGCCTAGATATCATTCCTATAGGAAGAACATATAAAAATCAGTTTCATCACTTAGCCTTCTTGCCTATAAGGAATAAGTGTAAAAATAGTTTGACACTTAGATATCATGTTTGTAGAGATAAGTATGTAAAATCAATTTATGTGTTTATATGTCCTGAAGTAATGCTTGTGATCATTTTCTGTGCATAGACAACATGCCTATAGGGTTTAAACAGATAAAAACTGCCTGTTATAAATCAATCGGCAGTTTATTATTATGGTCTGATTCACGCTTAGATACTATGTCTATAGGATCCTGCCCAGTTATCACCTAGGCAGACCTATAGGTTGATTAAAGTTCTGAAGTTTAAAACTGTGTTTGTTTGACTACCTACAAACTGCCAAGATGCAGTAGGTAATAAAATCAGTAGGCAAACTGATTAGTATTCACTGCCTCATCTTTAATAAAATGCTGCATATTCTGCTTTGTGGTCATCTAGATATCCTTCTATAGGATTTTAAATAGTTTAAAAACTGTTGTTTGAGACGTGCAATTGTTTGTTTACTTGTGGAGGTAAATCTGAGCCCTTTAATTGTTCCTTATGTGATAGTCCAATTTGCTTTTGTTTGACGCCTAGTTTTCTCTTTTTAAGCACCATAGGTGAGTCTAGAACCACCTTAAATAGAGGCCCTAAGCACCTCCAGAGCCATAGGTAAAGGACGGGTAATGCACATATAGGGTACGTACTCGACACTGTTATAATGCTTAGATAATAATTAAGGGGAAGGTACTTGGGTAATAAAGGAGATGATGATTTGTGCACTAATGCTACGCGTAACACCTCTATTTGAGGAAGGTTACCGAGTATTCCATAGTAGTGATCCTATAGGCTAATAAACCTAGGACCCCTTTAATTTCTGTTTTAAAGTAATCTCTATTTATTTGTTTCATTTTCCTTTAAAGACTAATTCACTTAAATTGAGTTTGGCCAGGACCCACCATTGTGGATCTCAAGGGGTGCCTAACACCTTCCCCTCAAGGTAATTTTGAGCCCTTACCCAATCTCTGGTAAGGAAAACGGGGGCGCGACAGTAACCACCCCCAAAATCTGGTGTCAACAAGCACATGAGCACTACTAAGTATCAACATAAACCAAAACTGTAGTACAACTATCTGAGTAATAGAATAGTACTAAAGAAAATAAAAGAAAAAGAGTCAAGGTATGCAGACGTCATATCAGCTACCTTGAAGTTTCCAAGCAGGTACTAGCACAAATCTAGCAATCACCGCGTCCAGATGTACCTGAATCTGCATACGAAGTGTGTAGTGTAGTATGAGTACAACTGACCCCATATACCTAATAAGTAACAGAACTAACTTTGGGCTTAGAATAAGACACTCAGAGTCCAATATAATGACAACATATGGATCATGATGACAGTAACAACAAATAATTCAGGTAAATTATCACGATCAACTCGTTTAGGTTATGGGAAATTTAGACATGCTTTCAAGTTCAACAACTACAGCCAAACACTGATAAGAACATGTCAAGTACAACTAGCGTGAAAAATGGTACATCTCTACGCCTACATGTCAAATATGCATATCAAATGTATGATTTCATGGTGATGTTCTCAAATACTCACACTCTTATAATACTCAATTTGTTTGCCAAATTCCCACACAAACCACACAAAATCACTCAGCATTGTACGGGTGCCTGGCATTAATGCCCCTCACCAAAGAATGTGTATATATATCACTGTGCTTGCGCTCACTGCTGGTATGTCAAACTCCGGTGGCGCGAATCCTGCCCAAGAGCTAATATAAAGCCTATAAGGCATGATGCAACGTGCAGTCGATACATAATAACACTCACAGCTCGGCTCTCAGGAGCACCTCATTCATCAATCTCTCAAGTCTCAATGGCTCAAAAAACTTGTACCACTCAGCCCAAAAAATAATAACATGTGATGTAACAATGCATGATAGCAGAGACTAAGATATGATATATAGATTAAGAGTCATGGCTAAGCATATAATTATATTTAAAGCGGACATCTCAAAATAGTAAAAATAACCTCATTAGGTCTTAACCGAATAAGCATGTAGGTTAAACATGATTTCTAACATGAAACACAACTTGTTTACTCTAACAAGTAAGAATTATACGGATAAAACAAGACTAGATAGCAGCATAATACAAAAGAATCCACTAGAATGATGATTTCCACGGTGCACACCCACACGACCGCACCTGGCATGTGCGTCACCCAACACAACACAACAAATAGTTTTCCAGGGATAGATACCCTCAATTCCAGGTTTAGAAATATTACTTACCTTAAAGTACGCAACTCAATGCTCCAACAAACCCTCTCCATGCAAATCGATCTCGGAGCTACCCGAATCTAGGAAAAGCAACTAATTCCATCAATAATAGCTAGAGGAATATATTCCAAAAAATAAACCTAAGGTTTTTAATCAAAATCGAAAAGTCAACCCAAATTTTCAACCTCAGGCCCACACCTTGAACCCCGAAAAAATTTATAAATCCAAACACCCATTCAATTACGAGTCCAACCATACTATATTCATCCAATTCCAACACAAATAGACCCTCAAATCCCCAAATCACATTCCCCAATATATAGCCTCAAATCCCCAAATTTCACCTCAAACACCTATAATCTAGGTGTAAAAATCAATGGGTAAATAACGTTTATCCATAAAAGGGATAAATCTTCAATTACCTCTTCAATTATAGTTAAAACCCTCTAAAAAGGTGCCCCTAGTTGAGCTCCACAAGTCCAAAATGAAAGAAAATCACGAAACCCTTCGTTTTAGCATTCTGCCCAGCACTATCGTACCTACGCTCTTATTTTCCACTTCTATGGAATAGTTTCTGCATTCAAAGAGTCCGCTTCTATGGAAATCACTTAGCATCTGACCAAGCGCACTTGCGGCCCCTTATGCGCACCTACGGGACCGCTTCAACGGTCCTGCCTTTTCTCCTGCATGTTCGCACTTGTGGATACACTCAACTTCTGTAACTCCAGCGTACCCTGCCCAAATCCGCCTCTGTAGTAAATCTCTTCACATTTGCAGGCTCGCAGATGCAGAAAATACCTCGCATCTGCGGCCACTACCCAACTTAGCCAGCCTCTACACCTGCGACAAGACTGCCGCTTCTGCAACTTCGCACTTGTGGTCAATATCTCGCAGGTGTGATCAGACCAGAAGCTTTAGCAATTCCTTAAGTCCAAATCCCAGTCCGATTTCAATCCAAATCACAGCCGAGGCCCTAGAAAAAATACAAAAACGTCCTAAAACATGAAAAGAACTTAGTCAAAGCTTCAAATCACATCAAACAACAACAAAATCATGAATCGCACCCCAATTCTAGCCTACTAAAACTAATGAACTTCCAACTTCTAAGACTAACGCCAAATCATATCAAACCAACTCTGAATGACCTCAATTATTTACATATAAGTCACAAATGACACGACAGACCTATTACAACTCTTGAAACCAAAATCTGAGCCCGGTATCAATAAAGTCAAACCTCTCAACTTTCTAAACCTTGAACTTTTCTAATTTTTGCCAATTCAAGACAAAATGACCTACAAAACTCTAAATCAATATCCAGACATACTCCTAACTCCAAAATCATCATACAAAGCTATCGAACCATCAAAACTCTATTCTGGAGCCATCTACACAAAATTACAACTCCAATCAAGTCTTTCAACTTAATCTTCCAACATTGGGACTAAGTGTCCCAATTCCCTCCAAAACTTCCCTAAAACCGGTTCAACCACCCCGGAAAGTCACATAACCACAAATGAACATAGATGAAGCGATAAATAGGGGAATGAGGCTACAATACACAAAACTACCGGCTGGGTCGTTACATTCTCCCCGTCATAAATAAATGTTCATCCTCGAACGTGTCTAGAATTTTAACGACCTGACCGATCATTTTGAGATTTAGCACGTCGTTCAGCGGTTTGAAGTCGTGAGCAACTCCATTTTAGGTATTATGACTTGTAGGTATGGTCGGAATTGAATTTCGGAAATATTAGAGTTGATTTGTAAAGAAAATTCTCAATTCAGAAGCCTTAAGATGGAAGAATCAACTAAGATTGGAATTTTGAGTAAACGACCTCCGAATTAGGATGTGAAGGTTCCTGCAGGTTCATATGATTATTTCGGACATGGGCGTATGTCCGGATCGAGTTTTGAATAACCCGGGAGCATTTCGGCGTATATTGTGGAAGTCAGTATTTTGAAGAAAATTTCCTAAGTTTGGCTTGAAGCGCATTTCAGTGATTGATGTCCGTTTGGGATTTCAAGTCTCGGAATAGCTTTGTATGGTGATTTTGGAGTTGGGAGCGCGATCGGAAGTGAATTTGGATGTCCGTAGGTCATTTTGAAGTCATTTGGCTAAAGATAAAAATTTGAAGGTTTTTGAGAAATCCGACCGGAAGTGGAAGTTTTGATATCAAGGTCGGAATGCCATACCGGAAATTGGAGCAAGTCCGTAATGTCGAATATGACTTGTGTGCAAAATTTGGGGTCAATCAGACGTGATTTGATAGGTTTCGGCATCGGATGTGGAAGTTTTGAATTTCAAGTTCATAAAGTTGGGATTTGGGTGCGATTCGTGGTTTCGATGTTGTTTATCGTGATTTAAGGCCTCGAGCAAGTCCGCATTATGTTTTGGAACATGTTGGTATAATTAGACGGGGTCCCGGGGGCCTATGGTGGATTCTGGGTGGTTAATGGATCAAGTTGAGAGTTGGAGAAGGCTGGAATTGCTGTCATCTGGTGTGACCGCACCTGCGAGGATTTGGCCGCAGGTGCGAAGGATTGATGGTCTGGCTGGGAGTGCAGGTGTGATGGTATTTCCGCACCTGCGAGGTCGCAGATGCGGGTTATGGGGCACAGGTACGAGGTTGGATTGAGTTGAGGAAAGCTGCAAGTGTAGAGGTTTGGTCGCACCTTCGGAATCGTAGGTTTAAATGTTGAACCACAGGTGCGGAAAATGGCTTGGGCAGAATGTTTTAAAACCGAGAATTTGTGGCCATTTCATCATTTTTTCTCTTGGTTTGGACGATCTTGGGAGGCTTCAAAGAGAGGATTTCTTCATGCATTGTCAAGGTAAGTAACTCATACATGTTTCTAAGTTAAATACAAGATTATATGCATGGATTAGACATGAAATTTAGTAGGAGAATTGGGATTTTGAGGAAAGACCTACAAATGTTAATTTGGACTTTTAGCCACGAATTTGAGCATGGAATTTAGAGTAAATCATATAATTGAACTAGTAAAGCTATGGGTAGAATTTATGTTCGAGAAATTTCGGATTCCGGGCACGTGGGCCCGAGGGAATTTTGGTCGTTTCACTAAGCGGGGTTGAGAAATTATATAATTTTTAATTGTTGCAAATATTAGAGTATAGTTTCATTGGTTTGTCGTTGTTTGGATAGTTTTGGGGTGTTGTGCATCCGTTGGAGTCGTTGAAGGGCTTGGAAGCCGGTTATGGAATTTCGGAGCGAGGTAAGTCTCCTTTCTAACTTTGTGAGTGGGAATTGTCCCCCCTTAGGTGAATTAATTAAGTATATGTTATTATCTTCCGGCGCTACGTACGCACGAGGTGATGGGAGTCCATGCGTAGCTACTACTATCCCATGTCCGGGTAGTCTAGGACCCACTTGCATGCCTTACGTGTTGTACCTGTAATCCTATCTGTAATACTAAGCATCTAATATAATCGAAATCGTAAATGAATATCTAAAACAAGACTAGAGTTCATTTTGTTAATCATCTAGAAAGGGGATTGATTCCTTCGTGAGTAATTGTGTACCTAATAGGGTTATATTATGAAAATATCATTAAACTTGGAAAATGAGTTTCAAAACAAATATTTAAGAGCTATATTTCATGTCCGTTTAAGAAGAATTTTACCACTTTCCTAAGAAAAACTGTTTTCTTGATAAAATGGGGACTTATTGTGTGGACATGTGTAACTTCGGGTTCCTGAGTCGCAATGTATGATTCGCGAGCTGGATAACCCTGTATTTGTGTGTATTAATATGAGCACCTGAGTCACAGGTATAATTCGCGAGCAGGCTAGCCTTATTATTTTATGTATAACCGCATCGCATGATCGATTCGCGAGCGGGGCAGATAGATGCATCTATGGTTTGAGCTGTTCGACCCTCGGCAGTGCACATTTTTATTATTGGTTGGTCCGCGCCGTTCTACCCTCCGCATTTCTTGCGCATGATACTTACTGCGTAGTTGTTATGATTTGTGCCTGATTACTGGCCTGGAATTTTAAGTTAACTGAAATGACAGAGATTTAAAGTTATTAAAGATTTTTGGAAGAAGTTGTTCCTTCCCGTTGATTAAATTGTTATTTGATTAATCACCATTAATGATTAATTGGTATTAATATGATGAAGAATTAAAGGGTTAAATGTGGAAATAGTTGATAATATTTATTCCTGATTTTAATAAATTACCTATGATAATCATGCTTAGTGTCGCACTTAAATATTCTAAATTGACCTTTAGCAAGTGTCTAATTTGACCCCTCGTCACTACCTCTCTAAGGTTAGGTGGGCGACTTACTGAGTACACGTTATTTTTGTACTCATGCTACACTTATTGTGCATTTTATTGCAGAGGTAATTTCATAGCAATGTGGAGGATTCGGAGACCTAGGGGAGCTGCATCATCCGGAGGCGATCCGCAGCTGACAGAGTCTCTCTCGTACTGTATTTACTTTCATTTTTAAACTTCCTTGTCCAATTTGTATTTCGGACATGCCTTGTGATGATTGTATAAATTCTTAGAAATTGCTCATGTACTTATGACACCGGGTTTTGGGATGTGTTGGCATATATTTGCTAAAGTGTAATATTTGAACCATTGTTTTACTCGTCAGATTTTATTTAGTTAATATGTAAAAAAGTGAAAGGAAATGCTTTTCATAAATGTTAAAAACAGGAAATTGTTTCAATTAATTAATGATTGGCTTGCCTGACAATGATGTCCGACGCCATCACGACCTTATGGATTTTGGGTCGTGACAACATGGTATCAGAGCTCTAGGTTCCCTTAGGTCTCACGAGTCATGAGCGAGTCTAGTAGAGTCTTGCGGATCGGTACAGAGACGTCTGTACTTATATTCAAAAGGCTACAGGGCTGTTAGGAGTACTTCCCTTCTTGATTCCTCATCATGCGATTCGATTCCCTTGAGGCTTATGCCTATGTTCATTCTTACTCAATCTTAGGCGTCAAGAAGCACTTGCTAGGAATCGGGAATTTGAGGAAATGAAATGGTGCTACAAATGTAATTCGAGATGTTTCCATGTGTATTTGGTTGGGCTATTGTTATGGCCCTGTAAAAACAATGATGTGTTGTTTCAGCTCAGTAGCTGTCGTTCTGGGAGCCTTAAGGCTATGCTCAGGTAGTGATTATTCTTGCGATTAGTTATCGCGCGATGTCGATATGATGATCGAATGCTTGCCCGTATGTTAGGGGCGATGAATGGTTTGAAGGGAGGTCTTCTCAGAGTGTGATTTCGAGATTTCGGTATTTTAGTTCCGGCAGAGGAAAGGCATTTGGGTTATGAATGGTCCGGTTGGGGTTGATAAAGTAGTAAGACTTGGTGTTTCAAATAAGGTGGAGTATTCACCTGTGGTGGTCATCGTCGTCTTTGATCGAATGAAATGTGTTAAGTTCATCAGTGCCATGGTTTCTTTGGGTGCATTGGGCCAGAGTATGTGAAGGATTATTGAAGAATGCGGTTGGCAGGGAATGATATTAAATTGAGGCTAGGCAGTGGTTCTATTTCTAGGAGGCCAGGTGTAAGAAGCGGGAGTCTAGCAGTCGCTAAGTGGGGGAGTCCCACCATCTGTAGTTGGGTTGCAGGATTGTGTTATCATAGGGTTGCATATTGTCGACATATTAGCAAGTTATTACAGTTAAAGGAAAGGAGTATAATGGTAATTGTGTATGTGATTTGATAAATGTGTGCAAAAGTTGGCCCTGTCGGGCCAGGGTAAGGCTTTGGAAGATTTAGAATTTTGCTTAAGGCATAGGTGAGTTGTCAGGGTAGTGACTCAGTCACGTGCTTCAAGGAAAAGGGTATTCATGTGCTAGAAGACTGTCGGAGTTGATTGCATTCGGGACTGGTCAGAGTGGGTGACTCTCAATAGCGGTCCTGGTGAATTCAAAAGTTAAGAATGCGGCATTTAAAGGTTTCAGGCAGCGATATGATCGAGGATTGAGCTTATGCAGAGTAATTTCTGAGAAAAAGGAGGATGGTTGAAATGTTCTATGATATGTTTTAGCGTGCAGAATAGTATTGGAGGAGTGAGAGAAATAAACTCCGGGTTGTGGAAATATTATCAGGAGGGTATGAGATGGGTTGCGGGATTTAGGCAGCATAGTCTCGTGAATCAAGGTCACTCGGGATGAGTGAGGGTTGAGTTTGCTATGAGTTGAAGGAAGATGCTATTATTCTTGAGGAAATTGAAGATGATTAAAAGAATATAGATTGATTAGCCATGGTTGAAATGGCACATTTACTGCAGTGATCAGTTCCTTCGATGTTATTAAGTTATGCATGTGGTTTGTGCCGGTGTGTGCGGGGCTTGTCGGCTGTCTTAATGGATTTCATGTGGGAGCATTTGAGTGCTATGGCCTGTTAGGCGTAGGCGGATCCCAAAAGGGTTATGGTGGTATAGACTACTACTTAAGGATTTGCATGTTGGGTGATTGTGGGAATTCACTTGTGTGTTGAGATGGCACTCCTGAATTGAGTTAAGTAAAATGTTTCTATATGATGAAGTGTTCACCCTATTAGTGGTTCAGAAGTTATGATGGAATTCTTGCGCTACCTCATATTGGCATGTTATGTGCGGTAAGCAGTATGTAATTGGGAGTAAGAATCGAGATTGCGGTTCGGTGTTAATAAGGATGTCATGAGCTCGGAAGAGTAAGAAAAAGTGATTTGAAAGTTCAGCGTAAGCAGGTGTTATCTTCAGTGTCACCTTAGATTGATATTCGGTGGAAGAGGATTTATACCCTGGTTATGGGTTCTTGATGTGTCTTACAGCGTAGTATGGCCAGTGGTGGATGTACAGACTTGTTGCCTTGTGTGGAAGGTCGTGGAAGCATGACCGCAAAAAGATTGTATAAGTGTGACATGTAGTCACTTGATGGATTGAAGATTTGGACTGAGTTTAAAGAAGTTCAATATTGCTTAATTGAGAATTTATGCCTGGAAGGCGTTCAATTCATTTGGTTGTGGATTGTGGGGTGTTTGTCCCCGCTATGATGGTTGTTCTTGCGTATTATGAGAGAAAGTGGGTTAATATGAACCCAGGTAAAAGCTATTAGCTTAGTTGGTGCAAGCAAGGTAGACTCGATGTTTGTGGATGGTTTTTAATATGATTATGGGCTCCGTATGAGCCAGGCATGTTCATTTCAGTAGGGCACTTTTTGATGGGAAGGTATTAGAACAACGGGTGTTGTATTGTCTTTGTCAAATTCATGCGATATTGTGTGCCGTGTGAGTTGTGAAACGACTTGCTAATTTCCTATGTGTTGATGTCCCGCGTAGTGGGGATATTATGTGAGCAGGATATCTTTTAAGATCCAGAGTGTATATATATATATATATATATATATATATATATCGCACCTCAGCTGTGCTTATGTTTTGTAGCCTACGGCTTTATCAGTCTCCCCAGGATGGTATTGTGCATTTAGCGTGCTTGTGACTGATGTTCGATATTTGCGGCGATTTAACTCGGTGTGTGTCTTCTTACATGAATTTTATGTTATTTGGTTCGGGTGGCACGCCGCCACGGTTATGTTATTTTGATCGTGTGGCACGCCGCCACGGTTATGTTATTTGGATCGTGTGGCACGCCGCCAAGGTTATGCTATTTGGATCGGGTGACACGCCGCCACGGGTATGTTATTGGATTCGGGTGGTACGCCGCCACGGGTATGTTATTTGGATCATGTTGCATGCCTCAACAGTGTGATGATGAGTAAGGTTCCTATATTTATTTTCTTATGTTTTACTTCCTATTTTCTGGGAAAAGTTCATATTAGTTGCGTGAGTTGAATATTCCCTTCCTGAGTCGTTTCTTATTATCATGCTCGAGTTATGGCCTATTGGCGCGATGTGGTATCATGTGAGGCTGTTGGTCATGTTTTGGGTGATTTGTTGTCTGAGCAGTTCATACTGGGTGAGACGAGATTATCAGATTAGGGATCAATGTGATAAAGTTCTGTGAAGTGTATATTAAAGAACAAATACCATTATTCAGGTTCATAATGAAGTGATTATTCTAGTCAAGATGAGGAATTCAATGATTTGTTAACTCTGCAGTTGGTTATGAGTTTCTACCCGTCTCCTCCGTTGTGGTGGTATCGCCAACATTGTAGCAGGATGTATATATATATATCATGAGGTGTCTTGGGAGCATCGGATTCATGGAATTTTTGGCTATTAAAGTTCAGGGAACGTCTTTGTGGTTAGATGATGAATTATGCGGTGCATGGTGCTAATTCAGCAAAGGTGTGCAGTTATGTTCTGGTATATCGTGTGGTAGTTGATACGGTCTTTATGTATTGGAACTAGGCCTGGAACCGAATTTTAAGTGTTGGAACTAGGTTCCGAGCTTATTATATGGATAAAAGGAGAAATCTTCAAATTTGATCAAGCTAATGTACCCAACTGGGTTGTGGTAGCACGGGCAGGTGCTCGAGGTGTTAAATAGTGATTTTAGATAACTCCAGAGCAGTTCTTAGCACGTTTGAGGACGAACGTCTGTTTAAGTTGGGGAGAATGTAACGACCCGACCGATCGTTTTGAGCTCTAGCGCATCATTCAGCGGTTTGAAGTCGTGAGCAACTCCATTTCAGGTATTATGACTTGTAGGTGTGGTCGGAATTGAATTTTCGGAAAGTTTAGAGTTGATTTGGAAAGAAAATTCTCATTTCAGAAGCCTTAAGTTGGAAGAATCAACTAAAATTGGAATTTTGAGTAAACGACCTTCGAATCAGGATTTGAAGGTTCCTACAGGTTCGTATGATGATTTCGGACTTGGGCGTATGTCCGTATCGGGTTTTGGGTAACTCGGGAGTGTTTTGGCGTATATTATGGAAGTTAGTATTTTGAAGAAAATTTCCTAAGTTTGGCTTGAAGCGCATTTCAGTGATGTTGATGTCCTTTTGGGATTTCGAGTATGTGAATAGCTTCGTATGGTGATTTTGGAGTTGGTAGCGAGATCGGAAGTGAATTTGGATGTCCGTAGGTCATTTTAAAGTCATTTGGCTAAAGATAAAAGTTTGAAGGTTTTTGAGAAATCCGACCGGAAGTGGAAGTTTTGATATCGAGGTCGGAATGCGATTCTAGAAGTTGGAGCAGGTCCGTAATGTCGAATATGACATGTGTGCAAAATTTGGGGTTAATTGGACGTGATTTGATAGGTTTCGGCATCAAATGTGGAAGTTGGAATTTCAAGTTCATAAAGTTGGGATTTGGGTGCGATTCGTGGTTTTGATGTTGTTTGATGTGATTTGAGGCCTCGAGCAAGTCCAAATTATGTTTTGGAACATGTTGGTATTATTGGACGGGGTCCCGGTGGCCTCGGGTGGATTCTGGGTGGTTAACGGATCAAGTTGAGAGTTTGGAGAAGGCTGGAATTGCTGTCATCTGGTGTGAACTCACCTCCGAGGATTTGGCCGCAGGTGCGAAGGATTGATGGTCTGGCTGGGAGCGCATGTGCGATGGTATTTTCGCACCTGCGAGGTCGCGATGTTGGTTGTGGGGCGCAGGTGCGAGGTTGGCTTGAGTTGAGGAAAGCCGCAGGTGCGGAGGTTTGGTCGCACCTGCGGAATCGCAGGTACAAATGTTGAACCGCAGGTGCGGAAAATGGCCTGGGCAGAATGTTTTAAAAACCGAGAATTTGTGGCCATTTCATCATTTTTTCTCTTGGTTTGGACGATCTTGGGAGGCTTCAAAGAGAGGATTTCTTCATGCATTGTCAAGGTAAGTAACTCCTTCATGTTTCTAAGTTAAATACAAGATTATATGCATGGATTAGACATGGAAATTAGTAGGAGAATTGGGATTTTGAGGAAAGACCTACATATGGTAATTTGGACTTTTAGCGACGAATTTGAGCATGGAATTTAGAGTAAATCATATAATTGAACTAGTAAAGATATGGGTAGAATTTATCTTCGAGAAATTCGGATTCCAAGCACGTGGGCATTTTGGTTGTTTCACTAAGTGGGGTTGGGAAATTATATAATTTGTAATTGTTGCAAATATTAGAGTATATTTTCTTTGGTTTGTCATTGTTTGGATAGTTTTGGGGCGTTGTGCATCCATTGGAGTCGTTGGAAGGGCTTGGAAGCCGGTTATGGAATTTCGGAGCGAGGTAAGTCTCCTTTCTAACTTTGTGAGTGGGAATTGTCCCCCCCTAGGTGAATTAATTAAGTATATGCTATTATCTTCCGGGGCTACGTACGCACGAGGTGACGGGAATCCGTGCGTAGCTACTACTATGCCATGTCCGGGTAGTCTAGGACCCACTAGCATGCCTTACGTGTTGTACCTGTAATCCTGCATGTAATACTAAGCAGCTAATATAATCGAAATCGTAAATGAATATCTAAAACAAGACTAGAGTTCATTTTGTTAATCATCTATAAAGGGGATTGATTCCTTTGTGAGTAATTGTGTACCTGATAGGGTTATATTATGTAAATATCATTAAACTTGGCAAATGAGTTTCAAAACAAAGATTTAAGAGCTATATTTCATTTCCCTCTGAAAAGAATTTTTCCACTTTCCTGAGAAAAAACTGCTTACTTGATAAAATGGGGACTTATTGTGTGGACATGTGTAACTTCGGGTGCCTGAGTCGCATGTATGATTCGCGAGCAAGATGACCATGTATTTGTGTGTATTCATATGAGCACCTAAGTCGCAGGTATGATTTGCGAGCTGGCTAGCCTTATTATTTTATGTATAACCGCGTTGCATGATCGATTCGCGAGCGGGGCAAATAGATGCATCTATGGTTTGGGCCGTTCGACCCTCGTCAGTGCACATTTTTATTATTGGTTGGTCCAAACCGTTCGACCCTCGGCATTGTGTGCGCATGATACTTACCGCGTAGTTTCTATGGTTTGTGCCTGATTACTGGCCTGAAATTTCAAGTTGTCAACTGAAATGACAGAGATTTAAAGTTATTAATGATTTTTGGAAGAAGTTCTTCCTTACCGTTGATTAAATTGTTATTTGATTAATCACCCATGATGATTAATTGGTATTAATATGACGAAGAATTAAAGGGCTAAATGTGAAAAGAGTTGATAATATTTATTCCTGATTTTAATAAATTGCCTATAATAATTATGCTTAGTGTCGCACTTAAATATTCTAAATTGACCTTTAGCAAGCGTCTAATTTGAACCCTCGTCACTACCTCTCTGAGGTTAGGAGGGCGACTTACTGAGTACACGTTATTTTTGTACTCATACTACACTTGCTGTGCATTTTATTGCACATGTACTTTCATGGCAATGTGGAGGATTCGGAGACTTAGGCAAGCTGCATCATCCGGAGGCGATCCGCAGCTGACAGAGTCTCCCTCGTACTGTATTTACTTTCATTTTTAAACATCTTTGTCCAATTTTTATTTCGGACATGCTATGTGATGATTGTATAAATTCTTAGAAATTACTGTTGTGACACCGGGTTCTGGGATGTGTTGGGATATATTTGCTAAAGTGTAATATTCGAACTGTTGTTTTACTCGACAGATTTTATTTAGTTAATATGTAATAAAGTGAAAGGAAATGCTTTTCATAAATGTTAAAAACAGGAAATTGTTTCAATTAATTAATGATTGGCTTGCCTGACAATGATGTCCGGCGCCATCACGACCTTATGGATTTTGGGTCGTGACAAGAAACATACATGGAGTCTCAAATATGTGTGGATATATGCTCCGCATCTCCCGCTCGATATCCCAAGTAGCCTCCTCGACTGGATGGCCTCTACACTAAACTTTCATTAAAGCTATATTCTTTGATCTCAACTTTCGAACCTGCCGATCCAAAATGGACACCTCCTCCACATCGTAAGTCAGCTATCCATCTAGCTGAACCATGCGGAAGTGAAAAGCATGTGATGGGTCACCATCATACTTCCGGAGCATAGAAACATGAAACACTAGGTGAACACCCGATAGACTAGGTGACAATGCAAAGTTGTAGGCCACATTTCCAACTCTCACAAGCACATCAAAATGATCGATATATCGAGGGCTCAAATTGCCCTGCTTATAAAAATTCATCACACCATTCATGGGTGAAACTCTGAGCAATACCTTCTCTCATGAAATATATATGCAACATCACGAACCTTCCGATCAAAGTAACTCTTCTTTCTAGACTATGTTGTACAAAACCGATCCTGAATCAACTTCACTTTCTCCGAGGAATCCCGAACCAGATCAATGCCTAACAACCTAGCCTCTTCCGGCTCAAACCAACCAACTGGAGAACGACACTACCTCCCTTACAAGGCCTCATAAGGATCCATATGAATACTCGATTGGTAGCTGTTGTTGTAGGAAATTTCTGCAAGTGGTAAGAACTGAACCCATAAACCCCAGAAATCCATGACGCAAGCGCGTAACATATCTTCCAAAATTTGAATGGTGCGCTCGGACTACCTATCCGTTTGTGGGTGGAATGTTGCACTCAACTCAACCCGTGTGCCCAACTCTCGCTGCATTGCTCTCCAAAACTGTGATGTGAACTACGTGTCTCGATCAGAAATATTGGACACCGCACAACATGAAGATGAACAATATCCTGGATATAGATCTGAGCCAGCCACTCTGAAGAATAGGTAGTCACAACTGGAAAGAAATGTGTAGACTTAGTCAACCGGTCCACAATCACCCAAACTACATCAAATTTCTTTAAAATCCGTGGGAGTCCAACAAAAAAGTCCATGGTAACACGCTCCCATTTCCACTCGGTTATCTCAAGTCTCTAAAGTTAACCGCCCGGCCTCTGGTGCTCGTACTTTACCTGCTGACAGTGTAAACACCGAGCCACATACTCCACTATATCATTCCTCATTCTTCTTGACCAATAGTATTACCTCAAGACATGATATATCTTGGTGGTACCCGGATGAATGGAATAACGCGAAAATCCTTCTCAAGGATCAACTCACGCAACCCATCCACATTGGCATACAAATCCGACCCTGCATCTGCAACATTCCATCATCTCCAATAGAAACCTCCTTAGAATCACCGTGTTGTACCATGTCCTTAAGGAAAAGAAAATGGGGGTTTTCATATTGACGATATCTGAAGTGCTCATACAAGAAGACCGAGAAACCACGCAGCAAGAACCCGACTATGCTCCGAAACATCTAACCTCACAAACTGATTGTCCAAGGCCTAAATATCTTGTAATACCCCCACCTCGGGGAGTGATACCGTGAATAAAGTGTTGATATATATTAAGTAGACAATGAGAAGATCATCTGTACAACACAATTTCATTACTATTAATGACTTCATTTAAAATTCCCAAAACACATTACATGTTCATAGCTTAGGAGTGGGAACATGTGATAAATATACAACATTTCTAGTTTGTCTTTCCAAAAATCAAGATACAACCCACACAATTCCTACGGAGCCTCTAATAGATACAAAAGAGTAGTATGATGGTGCAGACAACAAGACCCTGACTATACCTCCAAAACACTATACATAGAGGACAAAAGGTACAAGACCCCGAAATGAAGTGGGGTTCACCAATTCAGTTGAGGAGAGGGTCTGCTGCTACCATTGATCGATGCCGCATGTTGTTGAACCAACTGCAACCATTAAAGATGCAGCGCCCTATGCAAAAGGGGCGTTAGTATATATATAATAGTCCAAGTATGTAATACTAAACACCCTCTCCATAGAACGAGTAACAATACAATGGGAAAGAGTATGGAATTAATGAGAGCCTCAAACAATATAACAATGTCAAGTTTAGAGAAAGATAAATTTCAAGTAAATAACAATGTTTTAAGTTGGGAGATCTTTAGTACCGATACACCACCGTGTTTTTAGCACGGAGTTGGATCTCAGCCCGACCTAAGCTATCTAACCTAGAGACATCCAATCAAAACACTACCATGTGCGCGGCATGGCGTCCGATCTCAGCCCGATCAACTAAGTCATCTTTCTGCAATGCCGTGTGGGTTCGAAATAACATTCCGCTAGCAACCATCTAATCCCAATTAAGGGAAATAATCTAATCCAAATTAAGGGGAATAATCTCATCACATCAATACGGGGATTCACCAATCAATCACTTCTACAGCGACACGTGTAGTTTCAGGGTTAGGTTAATTCAGCGTACCCTTCCTCGGTAACTAAAAGATACTCCCAAAAAATTTATTATAAAACGTAATTAAAGCTCATTTCATAATATTTCATAGATATTTTCATTTCGTTGGCACTAGTGGCCACAAGTGTAATTTTGTTCTTGGCACGTCGGCTGCATCTCATATTTCATACTCCCTCCTTTAACTTTCAAACATCATTATGGATTACCAACAATAAGGGCATTTATAATCAAGACTCTAAGTTCAAATATGATAAATAAGAGTCTTAAGCACATTGAGTTTCTCTTCCACAATTAGCCATACTAACTTGCAATTGAAACATGTTTTTAAATCACAACACCTTTGATACATTGGTAATACTCGATTACATTCTCTGAGTGAATCATGATATGAGAGGAACATTTGGAACACATTTTGAGTACATACATCTTTCAACACAAAACTTATTTAGAATAATCAAAGTTATTAGGAAGGACTCGGAACATGAGAAATAAGAACTTGAGCCAATCACAATCACAACTTATGAGGACATCATAGAATTCAATTTTATAAGAGGAGTTTAGCCAACATACCTCAATTGAGCTTTCCTTAAATTACCATAACATTCTAGAAATCAGAGAGACTTCAATCTATTATAGACATGGAAAATTTGAACCATAGTTAGGAAAAGATTCATGGGTTTAGCTCATTTAATCGTTCTATCAAGCACTAGGTGTGCAATATGATTTCAATGTTCTTTTATGGTGGATTTTTCTTCATCCTGCAACCCAATGTTCACACACTTGAGTTCAACAACCTCCCCACAACTCTTATTGGTACATGCATGCAAAAGGGCAACTCCTACACCCAAGAATCACTCTTCTCATTAAATAATTTCAGTCCAATCCCAAAATTGAGGGCTAGGGAGTAGAATCTTACCTCCTAGATGATGATCTTGTGAGCTTTCCTTGTTGAATTTCAAGGCTTGAGTAAGGATATGATATATGGAGATGTTGGTTGCCCTTCCTCCTCTCTCTAGCTCCCTTCCCTTCTCTCTAAACACTAGATTTTTGCCTTCTAAATGAGCCCCAATGGCTTTTTATCAAAATGGGTCGGGTGAAATTTTCCCAAACTTAAACCTATGAAACTGGGTATACGGTGGCAGATCGGACCATAAAACAAGTATGCAGACCGAAAAAGGGACCACATAAATGGTTCGAAAAACAATGCTTGGCCTGGTCCAGTCTACGGCTGTTATGCGGCCCGCAGAACACTTATGCTGTCGCATAACGCGCCGCAAAATCTCCCCCCAGGAATTGTTCTTGCTGGATATGTGATGGGTGTATGGCCCACGAAATGATTATGCGGCCACATCATGGACACCATAATGGTCTTCAAAATTTGTCTTGGGCCTTATTACACTTTGCAGCGGATTTGTGGTCCGCAAAGTGATTATGTGGCTGCATAGTGGACCGCAAAAATTCCATGTTCAGCAAAATGTTTCTTTCAACTCCCCGATTCTTTGTACAACCCAAAAAGTCCGTATACAATCCTCTAACACATTAGCCTACCTCTACGGTACAAAACCCCGGGTTCTAGGTAAAACTTTATGAGGCCTTACATCCCCCTCCCCCTCTGCCCTCCCCTTAAGATAATTCATCCTCGAATGAGGGTAAAAATATACCATCAACATACAATGTGACTCAACTCTTTATTCACACACCAGTAGTTCCAAATTTTAACTAACTCCCCAAATTTCCAGAAATTTCGTCAGAGTTTCCCCTATAACTGGGCCTATTCACCTTTCAGAGAATACCAGAAACCAATCTTAACAACATATACATAATCCAATGAGGTAACATAGCATGAAAACAACACCCCCGTGGCCTCATAAGCATTATATTACCAGAAAGGAACACCCTTTGCACAAAATTGTACAAGTGATACGTAATTCATATAAGGTAAGCTCTTAACATTTTCGAAGAACACAACTATATAATTACATAGTTATTCAAACAAATGAGGGTACTTCTTCTTCATCGCTTCCTCGGCCACCTAGGTGGCCTCTTCAACCTGTTGGTTTCGTCATAGCATTTTCAGGGAGGTAATTTCTTAATTTCTCAGCTTTCAGACTTGCCTATCAAGAATGGCAACTAGAATCTCTTCATAGATCAATTCTTCATTAACCTCAATAGTCTCTACCGGGCAATGAGTGTCGGGTCTTCAACTACCTTCTTCAACATAGACACATGAAACTCCGGGTGCACCAATGATATCTCTAGTGGCAGATGAATCCTGTAAGCTACCTGACCAATCATTTTAATGATTCGGTATGGTCCAACATACCTCAGACTCAATTTTTCTTCCCAAACCGCATTATACCCTTCATGGGCGAAACCTTCAAGAATACACAATCATCCTCTTTAAACTCCAAATCTATACGACGTACATATGAATAGGGTTTCTGACAATTCTGGGCATTTTTCAACCGTTCCTTAATGATCTTAACCTTCTCCATGGCCTGATGCACGAGGTCTGACCCTATAAAATATGCTTCCCCAATCTCGAACCACCCAATGTGAGATGTACATGTCCTACTATATAGAGCCTCAAACAGTTCCATCTGAATGCTAGAATGATAACTATTGTTGTAGGATAATTCTATGAGTGGCAAATGATCATCCTAGATACCCTTGAAGTCAAGAGTACAAGCGCGCAACATATCATCAAGCGTTTGAATAGTCCGCTCTACTTGCCCGTCAGTCTGTGGATGTTAGGTAGTACTAAGATTCACCTGAGTACCCAAACCTTGCTGAAGTTACCTTCCAAAATTAGTTGTGAACTGTGCCTTTCGATCTGAGATATTGGAAACTGGAGTGCCATGCAACCTGACTATTTCTTTGATATACAACTGAGCATATTGTTCCGCTGTGTCGATAGACTTAATATGTAAGAAATGATATGATTTCGTGAGTCGATCAACAATTACCCAAATCGAGTCAATCGAGGCGTGCGGGGTAGTCCCACCACAAAGTCAATATTGATCATCTCCCACTTCCACATTGGAATTTCTATGTTTTATGCCAATCCACCAGGCCTTTGATATTCGGCCTTTACTTGTTGACAATTTGGACATATTTCCACAAAATTTTCTTCATTCTTTTCATAGCATTCCACCAGTAGACTTTCTTAAGATCATGTTACATCTTTGTATAGCCTGGGTGCACGGAGTACCTAGAAGTGTGAGCCTCAGTCATGATTCTTTCTCGGAGACCATCTATATTTGGAATACATAATTGTCCTTGGTACCGTATTTTACCATCATCCGTACCAAGAGAAAAAGACATGGTCTTATGTTTATAAATACCCTCCAACTGTACGAACAATGGATCATCGTATCGCTTCTCCTTAACTTCCACAACAAGCGACGAGTTAGCCCTATTTTGCACAATTACCCCTCCTTCACTAGAGTCTGTGAGACAAACTTTCAAACTAGCCAACCGATGAACCTCCTTGGCCAGAAACCTTTTATATGCCTCCAAATGATCCATATTACCCATAGATTTCTGACTAAGAGCATCATCCACAACATTAGTCTTTCCCGGATGATAGAGAATATCGATGTTGTGGACTTTGAGTAACTCAAGACATCTTCTCTGCCTCAGATTCAATTCCATTTGTCTAAAAATATATTGAAGGATCTTATGGTCTGTGAATATATCCATATGAACCCCATACAAGTAATGGCACCAAATCTTCAACGGAAACACCACCGCCGCAAGTTCTAAGTCATCTGTTGGATAGTTCTTCTCATGATTTTTGAGTTGCCTAGAAGCATAAGTGATCACCTTGCCATGTTGTATCAATATAAACCCAGATCTGATACTGGAAGCATCACAATATATCACAAACCCATGCGTACCCTCCGGTAAGGTCAACACCGGTGCCATAGCCAATATTGATTTCAACTCTTGGAAACTCTTTTCACAAGCATCTGACCACTGAACCTTAACTTCCCTCTGCGTCAATTTAGTCAAAGGAGAGGCAAGAGTGGAGAACCCTCCACAAATTTCCTGTAATACCCGGTGAAACCCAAGAAACTACGAATATTTATTGGAGTTGTCGGTCTAGACCAATTGTTTATAGCTGCGATCTTTTGAGAATCAACCGTAATTCCTTTCTTGGAGACGACATGACCCAAGAATGTGACATCTTTAAGCCAAAATTTCACACTTCGAAAACATCGCATACAACTTGTGCTAATATAGAGTGTGTAGAACTGCCTCGAGATGATAGACATTGTCTGCTTGACGTCGTGAATATTCAAGAATGTCATTAATGAAAACTATCACAAAGGATTCAATAAAAGTCTTGAAGACTCGATTCATAAGATCCACGAAAGCTGCCGGGGCATTTGTTAGCCCAAAAGACATCACCAAAAACTCAAAATGCCTGTATTGGGTGCTAAAAGACATTTTTGGAATAACCTGCTCCCTGATCTTGAATTGGTGATACCTAGATCTTAAATCAATTTTGGAGAAGTGCTTATCACCTTGCAATTGGTCAAACAAGTTATCTATCCTTGGCATTGGGTACTTATTCTTGATTGTGACCTTGTTGAGCTGCCGATAGTCAATACACATTCTCAATGACCCATCTTTCTTCCTTACAAAAATAACCGGTGCTCCCCAAGGAGACATACTCGGCCGGATAAAATCCTTCTCCAACAAATCCTTCAATTGTTCCTTTAGTTCCTTCAATTCTGCCGGTGCCATTCTATAGGGCGGAATAGATATAGGTTGCGTCGCTGGAAATATATCAATCTCAAAATCAATCTCCATGTCTTGTGGGATCCCAGGGAGCTCATCAGGGAAGACCAATGGAAATGCATTCACAGCTGGCACGGACTCAAATATAGGTGCCTCAACATCAGTGTCCGTAGCCTAGACCAAATGGTAAATACACCCCTCGTTGATCATCTTCGTGTCCTTAAGGTAAGAAATAAACCTAAACTTCGGCACCACATCATCCCCATTCCATTTAATAACTGGCTTATTTGGAATTTAAAACCTAACAGTTCTAGTTCGACAATCAAGTTTAGCAAAACATGAATAAAGCGTGTCCATCCTCATTATTACATCAAAATCAATTATCCTTAATTCAATGAGATCGGCCATGGTGTCTCAACCACACACAGTGATAACACAATACCTATAACCCGCATGGCCATAATAGACTCATCAACCGGAGTAGATACATAGAATGACTCATGAAGTTGTTCCGGTTCTATCCTAAATTCCATAGCAACATGGGGAGTCACATATGACAAAGTGGAACTGGGATCAATAAGAGCATACACATCATGAGATTGGACAGCCAATATACCTTTAACAACATCTGGAGAAGCCTTTGGACTCTGGCAACCTCTCATAGCATATAAGCGGTTGGGTCCTCCCGAACTCTGTGCACAATCTCTAGCTGCACCACGCTCGGCGGGTGCTGGAGTGCCTGGAGCTGGAGTAGGTGTTGCTGATGCAACAACTGGCGAACTGGCTGGTTGTGTTGTACCCCTGCCCACATTCTGGCGGGACGAACAACAATCCCTCTAAATGTGACCCCTCTTACCGCACCCGTAGAATACGAGATGGTCCATGAAGCAGGCCCCAAAATTCATCTTCCCACACCTAAGGCACGAGGGCCTCTACTGCTGCTGGAATATCCCACCAGGCCGACCTTGTTGGTAGGATACCCTATTGCACTGACTGGGCCTAAAACGGCTCCACTACTGCTGACCAGGCCCGAATGGCTGAGCACTGGCTGAAGACTGAGCAAAGGACTGGGACGACCCTAATGACCCTCCCCTAAATACTGACCTACCACCAACACCACCACCATAAGAACCAACAATGTTTCCCGCGGACTGGGCCTTATTACTACCCTCTCGCTCCATTATATTCTTCAATTTGCGGGTCTCCGTGGCTTCACCAAACACAACCATCTTCTCATAGTTCATATTAGAATTCAAGGAAGCTGTAGCGGCCTGATAGTAACCAAGGGGCTGAGGTCATGCACAAACCGGCGCACTCTAGCCTCCATAGTGGGCAACATGTAAATGGCATACTTGGACATGCGCATAAATCTCATATGGTACTCCCATGCACTCAGGCTACCTTGTTTCCGTGTTTCAAACTTAACATCACGTACTACCTTAGTCTTGGCAGGAAAGAAAGGATCAATGAAGGCATAAAAAAACTCACTCCACCTCGCCGGAGGGCTCCCATCCTCACAGGACTCCTACCATAGCTCAAACCAAGAATATGCCATCTCTTTCAGGCGGTAGGAAGCGAAATCCACGCCTTCCGTCTCATAACACGCATAACTCGGAGAGTCCTTGTGCATCTCATCAATGAAGTCTTGGGTCTCCTCGTCGAGATTAGTACACGTGAACACTGGAGGATCCAACTAAAGAAACCTATTCACCCTGGAACTAGCAGAATCCCCTTGTTGGCTAGAAGAAGTAGATGCAACATTTGATCTTTGGGCCTGGGAAGCCACTATCTTGGCCAACATCTGAACGACTCACCTAAGGTCCCCATCTGAAATAATAGGACCAAAATCTGAGGCTGGAGGTGAGGCTGGAATATTAGTTTGAGGAATCGTTGCACCGTCACTAGGTGTTGGAATTGATACTGCCTGAGAAGGAGTAGCAGAATAGGGTAGTGTAGTAGTTGGGAAATAGCCTCACCCCTCGGGTGCTCACCCGCATCATCAGCTATAGAATCAACTGCCCTCGTGGGGTGACATTGGACCTTTGGCCAGTTCTTGCCTTCTTCTTAGGTGCCATTTGCTGAATATAAGAACAATGCATGAGTTAGCAGAAGAACTATCTTAAAGTTAGCTCTATCGCACGATGTTGATCATCAAATAGGGGTGTTGTTCCTAAATGTCCAAGTAACCTCCTAATTATAGATGTGGTTGACAACACACCATTAAGAATGACTCTACTAGACACGAATCCGAGACATCCTAGGACACCTTAAAACCATAGGATCTTATAACAATCTTGTCATGCCCGACCTCGGGGAGCGAAACCGAGATACCCCAGTCAAGCAAGCCTATTCAATTCCTTCTACCCGAACTTTCCCATGAATAATGCAAGATACATTTCATTAATTAGACAATGAGAAGATCATGTGAACAAAACAATTTCATTACCATTAATTATTTGAAATTCTTAAAATACATTACATGTTCATAGTTTAGGTGTGGGAACATGTGATACATATACAACATTTCTAGTTTTATTTTCTAAAAATCAAGATACAACACAAACAATGTCTACGAAGCCTCTAATGGATACAAAAGAGTAGTATGATGGTTCTAGCAACAAGGCTCCGACTATACCTCCAAAACACTATACATAGAGGACAAAAGGTACAAGACCCTGAAATGAAGTGGGGCTCACCAAGTCAAGTGAGGAGACGGCGTGCTGCTATCACTTATCGACGCTCCTGCTATGGAACCACCTGCATCTATTAAAGATGCAGCGTCCCGAGCCAAAGGGGCGTCAGTACATATGGAATAGTGCTAGTATGTAACACTAAACACCCTTTAATATAACGAGTAACAATCAAATGGGAAATATAATGGAATCAATTAGAGCCTCAAACAATATAACAATGTAAAGTTAATATAAAGATAAATTTCAAGTAAATAATGATGTTTTAGGTTTGGAGATCTTTAGTATCGATACACCACCGTATTTTTAGCACAGAGTCGGATCTCGCCCCGATCGGCTAAGACATCTCACCCAGCGAAATCCAATCATAACACCACCATGTGTGCGGCATGGCATCTAATCTCAGCCCGACCGGCTAATCTGTCTTCCCACAATGTCGTGTGGTTCGACATCACATTCTACTAGTAATCATCTTATTCCAATTAAGGGGAATAATCTCATCACATCAATCTCATCCCAATTAAGGAGAATAATCTCAGAACATCAATACGGGGATTTACCCATCAATCACTCCTACACCGACACGTGTAGTTTCGGGGTTAGGTTAAATCACCCTACCCTTCCTCAGTAACTAAACAATACTCCTAAAACATTTATTACAAAAAGTAATTTTAAATCTCATTTCATAATATTTCACACATCTTTTCATTTTGTTGGCACTAGTGTCCACAAGTGTAATTTCGTTCTTGGCACGCCTGTCGTATCTCATATTTCATACTCCCTCCTCTCAATTTCAAAGATCATTATGGATTATCAGCAATAAGGGAATTTATAATAAAGACTCTATGTTCATATATAAGAAATAAGAGTCTTAAGAACATTGAGTATTTTCCACAATTAAGAATACTAACTTATAATTGAAACATGATTTGACATCACAATACCTTTGATGCATTGGTCATACTCGATAACATTCTCGGAGGGAATCATGATATGATATGAACTTGGAACACATTTTGAGTACATAAATCTTTTAACACAACACTTATTTAGCATAATCAAATTTATAAGGAAGGACTCGGAACATGAGAATTAAGAACCTGAGCCAATCACAAACGCAACTTACGAGGATATCATAGAATTAGATTCTACAAGAGGAGTTTAGCCAACATACCTCACTTGAGCTTTCATTAAAATACTACAACGTTCCAAAAACCCTAGCAACTTCTTTCTATTAGAGACATGACATTGAACCATAATTAGGAAAGGATTCATGGGTTCAACTCATTTAAGCGTTCTATCAAGAACTAGGTGTGCAATATGATTTAAAGGTTCTTTTATGGTGGATTTTCCTTCCTCCTACAACCCAATGTTCACCCACTTGAGTTAAACAACCTCCCCACAACCCTTGTTGGTACATGCATGCAAAATCGATAACTCCTACACCCATGAATCATTCTTCTCATTACCTAATTTTAGTCCAATCCAGAAATTGAGGGATAGGGGTTGAATCTTACCTCCTAGATGAAGACCTTGTGATCTTTCCTTGTTGAATTTAAAATCTTGAGAAAGGATTTGATATATGGAGATGTTGGGTGCCCTTCTTCTTCTCTCTATATCCATTCCCTTCTCTCTAAACACCAAATTTTTGCCTTCTAAACGAGCCCCAATGGCTTTTAATCAAAATGGGGTCGGGTGAAATTTTCCCAAACATAAGCGTACAAAACCGGGTTTGCGATCATAGACAGGACCACAAAACGAGTATGCTGTCCGCAAAGGGGAGCGCAAAAATGGTCCCAAAAACTGGGCTTGGCCTTGTCTAGTCTGCGGTTGTTATGCGACCAGTAGAACAGTTACGCGGTCGCACAATGCACCGCGAAATATCCCCCCAGTATTCTTCTTGCTGGATATGCGACGGATGTGCGGCCCGCAAAATGATTATGCGCCCGCATAATGGACCGCATAATGGTATTTAAAATTTGGCTTGGGCCATGTTGCACTCTGTGACAGATCTGCTGTCCGCAAAGTGATTCTGCGGCCGTATAGTGAATCGCGGAAATGCCATGTTCTGCAAAAAATTTCTTTCAACTCCTCGACGCACTATACAACCCAAAACGTCTGTATACAATCCTCAAACACATTACCCTACCTCGGTGCCACGAAACCCCGGATTCTAGGTAAAGTTTTATGGGACCTTACACATCTGATGCTAGCGGTCTCTCACCAACTGGAATATATCCAAGGCTACCCATACTCACAGTCTTTCTGTTCAAGGCATCGACCATAATATTGGCCTTCCTAGGATGATACAAAATAGTGATATCATATCTTTTAATAACTCCACCAACCTTCGCTACCTCAAGTTTAGATCCTTTTGCTTAAACACGTGTTGTAGACTATAATGATTTGTGAATACCCTACAAGATGAACTGTGGAGATAGTGCCTCACATCATCAATGCATGGATAATGGCTGCCAACTCTAAATCATGAACAAGGTATTTCTTCTCATGGGTCTTCAACCGGCGCGACGCATAAGTAATCACCTTACCCTCTTGCATCAAGATACACCCAAAACCAATCCGCAAAGCATAACAATAAACCATATATGATCCTGATGTTGAAGGCAAAACTAAAACAGGAGTTGTGGTCAAGGTTGTCTTGAGCTTCTGAAATATCTCCTCACACTCATCAGACCACCTGAATGGGGCACCCTTCTGGCTCAATCTAGTCAAAAGTGATGCAATCGACGAGAAATCCTCCATAAAACAGCAATTATACCTGGCCAAACCAAGAAAACTCTAAATCTTAGCAGCTGACGATGGTCTGGGACAACTCTAAACTACCTCAATCTTCTTCAGATCTACACAGGTCCCCTGACCTGACACTACGTGCCAAATAACGCCACAAAATTGAGCCAAAACTCACATTTGGAAAATTTAGTATAAAGCTTCTTCTCCCTCAAGGTCTAGAGTACAATCCTCATATGCCGCTCATGCTCCTCCAGGCTGTGTGAGTACACCAATATGTCATTAATGAATTCTATGACAAAAAAATCAAGATATGGCTGAAATACACTATTCATCATATGCATAAATGCTACTAGAACATTGGTCAACCCGAAAGACATCACAAGAAACTCGTAATGACCGTAACAGGTCCTTAATGTCGTCTTCTGAATTTTCGAATCCTGAATATTTAGCTGATGATACCCAGATCTCAAATCAATCTTCAAAAAAAATCTAGCACCTTGAAGCTGGTCAAACAAGTCATCAATGCGCGATAATGGGTACTTGTTCTTATAAATTAGCTCCTGAAGTTGTTCTTTCAATTCCATCAACTCAGTTGGTTCCATATGATCCAAAAGTATAGAGATGGGCTGAGTGCCCGTCACCTGGTCAATACCAAAATTAATGCCCCTGTGTGGTGGCATGCCCGACAGGTCTGTAGGAAACACATCCGGAAAGCTCGCACTACCAGTTAAGACTGAATTGTAGGAGTATCAGCACCAACATCCCTTACAAAGGCCAAATATGCCAAACATCCCTTCTCCACTATCCGTTGAGCCTTCAAGGATGGAGTCACTCTATTAGGAACATAATTTAGGGAACCTCTCCACTCAACCCTAGCCAGTCCCCGCATCGCCAATGCCATAGTCTTAGCTTGACACTACAGAATAGCGAGACATGGTTACAACCAATCCATACCTAAAATCATGTCAAAATCAACCATACTAAGCATTAAAAAAATAAACTCTTGTCTCCAATCCCCCAATAGTCACCACACACGACTGATACACATAGTCCACAATAATAGAATTGTCATGACCCAAATCGGAGGCCCGCGACGGGCACCTGGTGCCTTACTCAACCGAGTATTAATGTAATGTTTCTGTCTTATCACACTATCATGGGTAAATGGTCCAGAAGTGCCGTCATGAGATAACTAAAATAAAAAAATAATGGAATACTAGACATAGGACGACCCAACATGATATAGAAACTTATACATATGACATACGGGCCTATAAGGCTGACATTATCATTTGTACACTCAAAACATAGGACGACAAGGATATACAAGTATCCATACACATGACATGTGTCTAGGAGCCTCTAAGAGTATATAAACATCATAAAGGTCGGGACTGGGCTCCGCCATACCAATCAATACATGTCCAAATCATACTGACCAAATAGGCAACTCCAAAGCAAGTTGAGTTCACCAACACCTTCCATTAAGCTAATAGACTACTAGGAAGACTCTCAACCTGTCTATCGGGACCTGCGGGAATGAAACACAACGTCCCCAAGAAAAATAGACATCAATACAAATAAAGTACCGAGTATGTAAAGCATGAAATCAGTATATAATAGACATGAAAGAAACATGGAACAAAGAACTTAACCTGTAAGTAAGAATAGCTCTGTGAATGATGAAACATTTATAATGTCATGTATATGCATATAAATTTCATATCATGCATAGGTATATGCGTACATAACGTCCTCAAGCCTCTGAGGGCATCCCATCATATCATCTTGGCCCCTGTGGGCGAAATCATCAATGTATACCAACTGATCAGGTGGTGGTGCGTATATAACAACATAAACTTTCCCCTTATACATATAATATATGCATATATAACATCATCTGGTCATGAGTCAGTGCACATGTATAAATGAATGCAATGCATAAGAAGTAAGTGAATAAGATCTCTCGGGATGTCATAAGATCAATATGCCTTCGGTTAATATCATGAAATAAAATTTATAAACTTATGTATTATCTGAGACCCATGAACATATGATAGATCAACAGGACACATGGGGAATCAAGAACATAGGCATCCATATTACTTCTATGAATAGAGTCATTTGTAAAAATTGCGCGTTTGATCATTTCATTTTTATTATATGGATCATGCTAAAAGGAAAGAAGGGATATCATTAACATACCTTAACTCCTTTGAGTCCTTAATACCTTCAAAACCATTCTTCAAACAACTCAACTCAACTTACACTAGTAGCTCATTTATGTAAAATTGGGCAGCATCTCCCCTGTAACAAGGTCCTTCACCAATACTATATACCAAAAACAACGATCAAAGCAATACAATAAGAACAACATCAACAATAGGGTATAAAATATTTCATTAACAAGTCATAAACATATCACGACGAGCAGCAACCTCGGATTGAATCACTTTATCGCCCTTCAACCCCGTTATCACTACATTAGTTAACGTAAAAACATGTCCAACATGATACCAAGGACAATCAGAGGATTTCCAACCTCCTATTAATCACCTAAACTCAAATGACCTAACAATCCCACAACAACAACAAGTACAACTTCCCGTTGTTATGTTGTCTTTTATCTTCTTATTCACAATACCAACAACAAGTTCAATATGTCTGGCTCAAGTAATGCAACTAACATACAAAAAACTTCAAGCATATGTAGTAGATTATTTTGAATACCTAAACCACCAGAAAACATTTGAAGTTTCAGCCAAACGCAGCCCACATCTATCCTCAATTACAACACAATCTCAAAGAAGTGTTGTTCTTTACTAGAACTAACATTTGATGGTGAAATATGGTGTAATCACTTGGATTCCCCTTCAAACCCTTATAGTATATGTTTAGGAGGATTAGGAGAAGTTTGGAGACGAAGTTGAATCGAAAATGAGCAAAAAATAGGCGTCCAAATCATTTATAAAGTGAAGTAGGTCGACCACCGCCTAAGTGGGTCCCATTGGGAGCTGCTTGTGCGGTCTCGCAAAAACGGGAATATCTCTCTAATACGATGTCGTATTGATGAAAATTTAAATGCGTTAGAAACTATACTAATATATATGAAATTTAGTAGGTGTATCATCCCGTAATTCTAAGTATTTTGGGAGAAAAGCTCAGCTACATTTGACCTAAATTTCAGGACATTTGTGAATGTAACTTATGGTGACCTTTGCCAGCTTTTGTTCCACAACTCGCTTGACTTCAAAACATAACATGTGACTATCATACCTGTAAAATAAATCTTAAAATCACCTCCTTATTATTTTAAGCACCCTAGTATCATCCCAATAGTGCATGTTATAACCTTCCCAATTGTCGACTTTCGAAGAAACTTATTTTCTTCAATTCGTTTAGCTTCTAAGCCTTCCAACCCTCTTGGTACTTGTTATCCATGATCTTTAAAATTTGTAACCTCCAAGGTAATATGATTAACTTACTTTATTTACTTTCAAATATGATCTCATTTATGAGCTTACATCAATTGACTTACGATGTACTTTTACGTACGAAAATATGGGGTGTAACATTATTCACCCCTATGGAACATTCATCCTCGAATGTTGACTGATGCATCAGTCTCATAACCGAATAGCACTTATGAATAACTTAATACTAGTTATTCAAACCACGTCTTTCTCAAACCACGACTTGTGGTAGAAATTCATCCAATCTCGTAACTATACCTTATTTCGTACAGCCGATACGACTTTGTCCTTGTATATGTGTCTATGCATTTTTTCTCTCCTTTTTCCTCCAGTTTTAGCTAATCTAGGCCTCAGTTTGGGAACATATAGCGAACGTTGACAAGTTATTCCTTTGGGCATCTACAGTTGTACTGAATTTCTTCGCTCAGCACTTTGTCGGACTTTCGACTACTGTTATATTTTGTTTCATAGCTTCAGTTATCTATCCTTATGACTTTACTGAATCAAGGTAGGTCATACTATACCATAAAACTTACTTCAGTTTATGATTACTGTGGCCTGCTACCCAACTCCAGGTTACTCTCTCGCTACATATCCTATATGTATAAATCTAAGTCCTTTAATGCTTCCTCATTATGGTTCATCTTAATAATGACTGTTGATACCAATTTTTCCCTCATATTTTTAAAATACATATATACTTTCAAAATGGCATATTTACATCGTTATTTAGTTTAAAAACCTATACAAGCATTTTCTATAATTTTTCATAATTTTTAAAGCTCTAAATTTATTTCTTTTTACATTTTTATTACATAAATATCTAGTAATTATCCTTTAAATTATTTTGTGATGACTTAATTAGCCAAAATTACTATTTGTATCCATGATACATGTTTTGGACATTTTTATTCTATTTTTATAAATGCATTAGCATTTTGAAGCTATTTTATCTAATTTTGCAATAGTGGCTATATTCTACAAATAATTATGTTTATAATGGAGTACAAGTTTTACATTTTTATAATATTGAGTTATTATTATCAGTCATTTTATTGCACAAGCTGCATTTCATTATCTATTAATTATTTTTTAAATTATTTTTTTAAAATAATTGTTGTGTATTTAATAGCTGGCCCAAAATAGGCCAATTTTCGGACCTACAACTAGCCAGACCTCAACCCAATTACCCCAAAACCCTTAGCCCAATATCCCTATCCCAAATCAAATGACCCCTATGACAACCCGGTCGGAACCCACTTAAAACGACCCGCGCCACCTTATTTTAAAATCCTGGCCGTTGATCTTTAAGATCAACGACCCATGATTAAACCCCCTTTTAACTATCCACTCCTAACCCTAACCCTCATATTCACTCTGCCCACCCTCCCTAAAATACTCTCCACCTCTTTCTCTTTCACAAACCCTAGCCGTCACACCCCAGTTCCTCTTCAATTCCAATCTGGAGATGGAATCCACCTATGATATAATTACCTTATTAATCTTCTCGCACTATTGGTCGTTCATTTATGGTGTTACTTAGGTTCTTGCCTAAGTTTGGAAAGCATCACTGCCAAAACCGGACTAAAATGGCTCGAATCTTTGATCCTGGATGTTATTTCGTCTATATACGCTCAACAAAGAGCGATTTACACTCTTGGTTCGAGTTTCACACGATTGAACCCAACTAGGGTTTGAGACTCGCCGTCTCCTTTACTGATTTTGATTTGCACGTGATATTCTCTTTCCTTATTTGTGCTTAATTAATCGTTTTCCATATTTGTTCTTTCAATTTTGAGTACTATATAAACCCCTCCCCATTCCCCTTTAGGACATACCTTTTAATCGTTAAAATTCCACTAAAATTTGAAGTTATTTTTCTATTATTCTCTCATTCTATTATTCTATATTTTGATTCTTGGCCGGCTGAAAGCCAAGGCCACTAGGATTCGATTTTTAACCTTTTCTTAGTGCAAGCACTGCCCGGGGTTTATTTGAAGCCCTTGGGAACTCTGATGCACTAAGATTCTGGATTCCTGCTCTTTGATATTCATAAGTACTGTGGAATTTGTCCTTTCTTGTTATCCGTTTAATTGGTAAGTGTCTTAGTTTTACGATTTCATTCTTTTGTGTTTATCTCCTGCATATTTACACCTCTGAAATTTTTATGACTTAGTGTGTTTCCGGGCTCTATGTGCAACATTGTTAGCATTGAACTTGTTTTGTAATATGAACCTCTTCTAGCACTTGATTTTACATAATGATACAATGTCCGAGACATGTTTATGCCTAATTCAAATGATTTGGGCTCTTTTAAGTTGGTTTAGTTAATGTATTGGTGCCTGAATGTTCATATTTGTTGCTGGGCATGAGTATGCTTTCCTACTTTGTTCTGAACCTTTGTAATAAATGCCTCATATTTGTAATGTGTTATAATATGTGTTAAGACCTTCAAAATTAACTATGGCCTGCTCCCCTTCTATTATGTCACTCAACTTGTCTTTGTTTCCTTAATTCTATATCTTTAGTAATTGTTCGAAAACTTTAGAGTAGCTATTTCAACTTGTGTTTCCCTGCCATGTTTGGTACGGCTAGCATGTCTATCCTTTGACACTGTATGGAGACTTAACATAATTGTGATCCTTAGTCTCTAAACTCTTTAAATTGGTACTCAACTCAGACTTGTGTGGTATTACTCACCTTCGTATGTTAATATTCCAATCCCAAGAAACTTGACTCTTCTTTAATTCTCAATGTGTTTCTACCAACATGTTACTTCTTCCTAAGTGTTGAATATGCTTCTAAGTCTTGTTGGACATCTTAATTAACATGTTCTATGTTTAGACAACCTTGTTATGCCTACTTTTAAAATTCAAGTATGTCTCTTCAGATTTTGTCCCTTAATTGTAGTTCTCTCACTCACTTTTGTTACCTACATTATTCTGAATTTATCACTCTTGGCCGGCTGAAAGTCAAGGCCACTAAGACCCTCTCCATTGACCTCTCTAGTGTGAGCACTACTTGGGGTCTATTTGAGACCCTTGTGAACGCTGACACAATAAGACTTGAGGTTCTTTAGCCATTTCTCTTTGCTACTAAGACCTGAGCTATCTTTGACACTCCGTTTTGTCCCCCTTCTGTCTACTGAATCTGCAAATTGGTTTGTTTAAGTTTGGGTCATATGGTAAATTTGTGGCTGTTTTGTTTTTCTTTAGTTTCCCTATGACATCTGGGTTGTGCGGATGGATATAGTTCCTTGTTGAGATCCGAGTATGATAATTGGTGAAGGAAGAGCTTAATTGAAGGCCTACAATACTGGGTATCTCTTTTGGGCCTGCTTTGGGCCTACTGATATTGCTTGTACAGCATTTGTAATTACATTCGTTATTGGGTATGTAATAAACAATTGGGGTATTACTGAAATTTGGAAATGGGTATATTCTAATGTTTGCATAAAAAGGGTAGAAAGCATGCATATAGGACTCATATGATCTATTTTGCTATCCAACCTGATGTCATTCAAATTTCTACTTGCACTATTAGAAATCATGCCAGTGGGGGAATCACACACTCACACAACTTGTATGCTATCAAAGCATAAGTGTTCTATTTATTCCCATGTCTACTGCAACGTGTCGCTAGAAAGCATGCCTATAGGAAATAAATGCCAAAAACTGCACATCAATTTGCATAACTGCACGTGTTCATTAGGTATCATGTCTATAGGATTTTAATTATTTAATTTGCTATTGTACCATATTGTTCACCTAGAAAACATGCCTATAGGAGCTACATATAAAAAAATCAATTTCAATCGCCAATCTTTAGAAATCCTGCCAATAGGGTACTATTACTCTCTCTAAAGTGTCGATGTTGAACTCTTCAAATGTTGTTTATTGCTTAGCCACACCACTATTAGAAAGTGAGTAATTCTGGCAGTTTTGTAACGACCTGACCGATCGTTCCGTGAGATTATCCCCGTTTCCCCTATTTCTGCTTTATCATATATTGCTTAGCTTGTTTATGTTGTGTTGAATCAGATGGTTTGGGTCCGGAGTGGTCGTGGTGAGAACAGAGGCACTTAGCCTCTTAAAGTAGCCTGATAGTTAAAAAGTCAAACTGAGAGGTGACTTCTTGGTAAACAACCTTGGAATGAGGATTTTATGGCTCAGATAAATTCATTAGGTGATTTGGGACTTAGAAGTGTGTTCGGAATGAAGTTTTGATGTCCGTTGTAGAATTAGGCTTGAATTGACGAAAGTTAGTTTTTGGCAATTTCTGGTCGGCAGTTGAAAATAGGCTATCGGGGTGTGAATGGAATTCCGGCAGTTGGAGCACGTTCGTAATGTCATTTTGGATATGTGTGCAAATTTTCAGGTCAATCGGATGTGTTTTGGTTGGTTTCGGCATCATTGGTGAAATTTAGAAGTTTCAAAGTTCATAGGTTTGAATTTGATGTAATTTTGGTGTTTTCGTGTTGTTTCTAAGGCTCCACTAAGTTTGAATGATGCTATGGGGTGTGTTGGTATATTTGGTTGGGGCCCCGAGGGGATCAAGATTGATTTCAGATGGTTGGTGGAGGTTTGAACTTAGGAAATTTGCAGCAAATATCTGCTGGTGTTAAGATACTGGTGAGGCCGCACCTGCTGATGGGCAGCCGCAGGTGCGATACCGCGGGTGCGAAGGACCCTACGCAGGTGCAAAGATAGGCTAGACTGGAGGAATCCGCATGTGCGAAACACTGGACGCACCTGCGAAGCCGCAAGTGCGGAAAAGGGATCGCAGGTGCGAGAATTGGACTGTTAGTGTGATTTCACAGGTGCGGGTCCGCAAGTGCGAGTACGCAAGTGCAAGGAATGGTCCAAAGGTGCGGATTAACTGGGTAGAACAGTATAAAATGTTGTCTCCGCGAATATTTTGGCATTTCCTCCATTGTTGCATGCGGATTTAGCTGAGTTAAGAGCAAATTGAAGATGGAATTCGAGGGTCTTCAGTGGAGGTAAGTTCCCGGATTATAAAACTCGTTTCTATGCTATTTTGTTTTTTGGATTAGGCTTGTAATTTTAAGAATTAAAGTAGAAAAAAAGTTTTGAAAAATGGGAGGAGGTTTGGAAAATTCTTCTGGCGATTTGGGTAGGCAATTGTGGTCCGATTGTGGTGTTCTTGGTATGTGTAGAATCGTGGGAGGGCGAGGTTTCTAGTGATGTAAATTTTATCGAATTCCGAGATGTGGGCTCGGGGCTCGGGTTTGGCTGAGTTTCGAGAATTTTGTATAAATTGATAGTTTTCGATTGGGTTGTGTTCCTTTAGCGTATATTGATGATGTTAATCTGGTTTTGGTTAGATTCTGAGCAATCATCGCGGAATAGTATTGTGGCCCGATAGAGGTAAGTAATGGTTATAAATCTTGTCCTGAGGGTATGAAACCCCGGACTTCATATTTCTCACTATTTTTAGAATGGCGCACATATCGGATGACGAGTATGTGGCGTGCACTAATTTTTGGGTTGGAATTGTTCCTCTCCACGGCAACTATTGAGTTGCGTATTTTACTCTAAATCATATGTTAAATTGTATTCTAAAAACTATTGCTATATTTGGGCTATAAGTCGTGTTTGGCCTTGGCCGACTGTTTAGACCCCTTGGGGGCTTTTTACTGCTATTTCCTCACTATTGATTTATGATTTACACTCAGCCATGTTGTGCTTAACTGTTTTCGAAACTCAGCCTTATTTACAAAATTTTGAGATATAAAATGATGTTTTGGATCGAGTACCACATTTTACTGATACACCCAATGGGCTTTTGAGAGGTTCTGACTGAGTGAGGCCGAGGGCCTGATTGTGAGGCTATGATATGCCACGAGGTGGCTTGATATTAGTGCTTGGGCTGAAGGAGACCCTCCGGAGTCTGTACACACCCCCAGTGAACACAAGTACCTACTGAGTGCCGAGTGCCGAGTGCCGAGTGCCGAGTGATGAGTGATTGGCAGGCATGAGTGACAGTGAGGTTGCTCGACAGGCTGATACTGAGTGGCTGTGAGGTGCTAAGTGATGTTCTGCCCGAGGGGCGATTTATGATTCATGTTTTTCCCAACGGGCTACTTATGATTTATTCCATTTTTACACTAAATCGTTCGGACATTTTTATTTCTGAAATTTTTGGAAAAACAAATTTTTCAAAGGATTTTTTTGAAGTTGGTTTCAAGGCATGATGATTTCATATATCTATGTATATACTGTTGGAAAGAAAGGCTGCGCATATTGTGAACCGATGATATTGATTTTATGTGTTTCTTGCCTCTTACACTTGATTTATCCTCATTACTACTAAGTTGGCGTACTCACATTACTCCATGCACCCCTGTGTGCAGATTCAGGTGCAGATATTGAGCGTTAGCCATCTATTCCTTGCGGAGCCGGAGTTCGGGATATAGAGGTTGCTGTTCAGCGTCTGAAGCATATATATTTTTCCCTCCTTTTGTTGTATCTAGCTATTCATTCGGAGATTTTGTAATATAATAGTAGTCTTGTTGGTATATTTCTTAAATGCTCATGACCTGTTGACTCCGGAATTTGGGGATGGTTTAGACTATTTAGCTGTTTATTTTGCCTAATGAATTCAGTAATTCTGTATACTTTATGAAATGTTGAAATTTGTTGGGATTTTAGGAAGAAACTGTAATTAGGTGATTGTTGGCTAGCCTAGTTCCACGATAGGCACCATCACGGCCGGTTTAGGATTTGGGGTCGTGACAATTTTCAATAGTTTTGTGATGTCCCTTACTGCGTAAGCCACATAGAGATCATGCCTATAGGCGTATTAACTTATAATCTGTAACCTCAATAAACAACTTAGCAATACCAGATGATCTTAGACTGGTAGTCTGGAAATCATAGGTCTAAAGTGACTCCCTGCATCTGAAATAGCCTGCATGTTTGGATCAGATCATATAGAAACCATATCTATAGAGCTTAATGACTTCAATCTTCCTCAATTCTTAAACTGTCTAATGCCTAACTGTCACGACCCCAAATCCTAAACCGGCCGTGATGGCGCCTATCGTGGAACTAGGCTAGCCAATTACCACATGTTCCCAATTTATTTTAAAAATCCCAATAAAATTCCAAGCATTCCATGAAATACAAAGAGTTACTAAATAAAGTAGGCCAATATAGGGTGCCACCAACCCAAAACCCGAAGCCAACATGTCATGAGCATCTAGAAGAATAAGCCAAAATATACTATTATAATACGAAACTTTCGAATAAAATCTAGATACAACAAGAAGGGAAAACGAAGATGTTGCGAACGCTTAACAACTACCTCTATATCCCACAATTCGGCTCCGCGTGGAATAAATGGCTAATGCTCAATATCTGCACCTGAATCTGCACACAGAGGTGCAGGGAGTAATGTGAGTACGCCAACTCAATAGTAATGAAAATAAATCAAGTCTAAGTGACAAGGAAACACATGAAATCAATGTCATCAAATCACAATATACATAGCCTTACTTTCCAACAGTGTAAACATAGATATATGAAATCATCATGCCTTAAAACAAACTTCAGAAAAAGTCCTTTGAAGAATGCATATTTTAAACAACTTCAAACCGAAAGATTTAGTATGTAAATGAAATGAATCATATAGAGGCCCCTCGGGCAAAACATATTTCATAATTTCAGAATGAAAGTAGTAAAATCATAAGTAGCCCCTTGGGCAAAACATGTATCAAATCAGCCCCTCGAGCATGCCTCACAGTCACTCAGCACCTCACAATCACTCAGCACCTCACAGTCACTCATGCCTCCCAATCGCTCGTCACTCGGCACTTGGCACTCGGTGTGCTCACTTGGGGTGTGTACAGAATCTGGGGGTGCTCCTTCAGCCGAAGCGCTAATATCACTCAACACCTCACCATCACTCAACACCTCACTATCACTCAGCAGAACCACTCAAAAGGCCCCTCGGGCGAATCAGTAAAACATTGTACTCGACCTAAAAGATCATTTTAAATCTCAAAGTAGTGTAAATCAGGCTGTGTTTTGAAAAGAGTACGCACAATGTGGCTAAGTGAAATCTTTAACAAATAGTGAGGAAAAACAACAGTAAAAATCAAAAGCCCCCAAGGGGTATAAAAATATCGGCACGAGGCCCCAAACGCGGCTTATAGCGCAAATATTTCAACAATCTTTAGAACATAATTTAACATAAGGTTTTGAGTAAAACATGCAACTCATTAGTTGCCGCGGAGAGGACCTAGTCCAATCAAAAAATCAGTACGCGCCACATATTTGTCATCCGACATGTGCGCCATTCTAAAATCAGTGAGAAATATGCAGTCCGGGGTTCCATACCC
>ML413404.1:0-17109 GCA_005239525.1 Nicotiana knightiana
ATTTAGTCCTTATGGAGGGCCTGGAAAGTGGGAGGCAGATAAATTGGCCCTACTTCATCATTCTGCTACTGGACAGAGTGATCAATGGCTCCAAAGCCCATGCAATTCCATATGGCTTCATTCTTACCTCTGTCCTTCACCACTACAAGGTGCCTTTGAAGAAAGAAAAGATGACTTCAACCAAGGATCACTTTAGCATTAATACTCTTCTGGCTTGTGAATATGCTGTCAATATCACTGTAAATGAACCTGGTTCATCCAGGAAGACACCTGTGAACAGCAAAGTCAGAGCATTTGTGCATGAAAGTGGGGTGAAGGAGGTAGAAATACTCCGGCTAAATAACTGTCTAGCAGAGGTTGAATCTGAGAGGGATGCTCTCAGAACTGAGCTTGCTAAAGAGAAGGAGAAGAATTAGGGAATCCTTAGGGATATTCTATCTCTTTTCCAAGCCAAAAACCCAGCCTCCAGCGCTTCCCAACCTTAGTAGTCCAGCCTGTCTTAGTACTTCAGTGACCCAGTAGGGATTTTTTGTTTTTGTTGCTCATGGTTTTAATTGTTTCTATTTCTGTCTGTGGATTGTGGATGAACAATGCCTTCTATCAATGAATTTTGTTGTTTTTGTCTAACTATTGTCTCATTTTCTTTGATAGTTTGAATTGTTAGTTCACTATCGATGATTAATACATGATTGCAATTGGAGTTTCCCCAGTGGCCATGAGTAATTCTTAAATACTAGGACTTTCTAGACTTCTAAGAGTATATGTGAGAGTGCTTTTTATTATTTAAAAGGGTTTTAAGTAAGAAAATAGTTTTGAGAAAGGGTAAGTAAGAAAATAGTTTTTAAGAGGGAAAGAGAAGTTTAACATCACACAAAGGACCAGTTATAGTACGACAATCACAAATAGGGGTAATGGGATTTGAGGGAAAAATACAGAGCATGTGAGGGCAGACATGTAGCAGGCAGACACACATATAGGCATACAATTAGAAACTCCTAAGAGTTCAGAGGATTAGGGGTACAGTAAAGTACTAGGTTAGATTAACACATACAACATTTAAGACCATGGTTATAATAATGTACCAGTCATAGGCATTTAAGAAGTAGGTGCTAAGTATACAGAAACATGCTGGTCATAAAAAAATAAAGCCCAACTTAACATGTAGAGGAGAGTTCAGGATCCTAGATACATGCTAAATATTAAGTAAAAGCAAATTAGAAACATACTGAATTACAACAGTAGTAAAAACATGTTGGTTTGAGGACTGAAATCTGAATTAGAACATACTAGTGACGAGAAGAAAACAGTAACACAAACAGGAAGTAGGAGATGCACAATAGTTAGCCTTGGCTTGCAGCCGGCTAACTTAGAATAGTAGTAGATTGCACATAAGAGAGAGCAAAGAGTTTTTTTAATTGTGAGACAGAGATTTTGAACAAATTAGTTCGTGTGTAATGACAGAAAAGTATGCATATATATAGTTTTGAAAGTTGAGTGAAAATTAAGTTAAAAATCGGAATCAATCAACAATTATGGAATGTAGTATCAATCAGAGAGAAATCAACCTAAGTACTACCATGGTAAAGGGAGTTATTCAAACGGTGAGTAACAAATAAGGAAAGGGACCATATATAGCTTAAAGGAATATTCAAACAGTGTAAAATCAACATAGGTATCCCTTAATCGAAGGGGTTAAATTCAGACGGCTAGTAGGCAAATAACAAAATAAGGAAAGTTCCCCTGCATATAACATATAAGGAAACAATTTCAACCCAGTACAAGTACGCAATTGATACTAGGTTCATCAGATTCTAATTAAGGAAATAGGGGTCAATTAACAGTAAATTAACCAGGTAACAAGGTAAAAAATAAGCTAAAGGTCGGAAATTAGTAAGAATATCCCATAAGAAATCAGTAGGGTTTTCAAATCACAAGGAATCAAGGATTCAAATAATAAATCAGGAACCCTAAAAAAGTAAAATTACAGAGAATCATGGATTCCAATAGGAATAACATCAATTAAAGGAGATTAACATGAATTGAATAAATAACAGGCAAGAAGTCAGAAACCCTAGTAGTGAAATCATACGAAACTAGGGATTCATATGAATTACTAAGTGAATAATGAGATAAACAGGAAAGCTAGAAAAGCCAAAGATATAGATGAATAACATAGGGTAAAATATCAGTAAATCACAAAGCTCATGAAACACAAACACATATGTAGACATATTATCAAAGACAAATCAGGAACTTATGGTTTAGGACTAGAAATTAGGGATTTCAACACAACAACTCATATAAGATAAAGAAACTTGAATGAATCATTAAAACACAGTTGAGATCATTTGAATAGTTTCATAACATAGTTTCTAGTAGAAATGGCTCTCAAAGTATTCATATTAACCATTGCAACAATGGCTGTGTTATTTTCAATGAGCCATGCATTTGATCCTAGTCCTTTGCAGGATATTTGTGTTGCTGTTGATGACTCCATGGCTGCTGGTATATGATCAAATTATTCAAAAATCTATCTGCTGTTAGCAATTTTTATGAAGTTTTATGTGTTTTTTTTTTTAAATTAATTAAAACTTCCTTTGCAGTTTTTGTGAACGGAAAAATTTGCAAGGATCCAAAGCAGGTTATGCCAAATGATTTCTTTAAATCAGGTCTGAACATACCTGGAAATACCTCAAATCAACTTGGATCTGCTGTAACTGCTGTGAATGTCGGCAACTTACCTGGACTCAATACTCTTGGCATTTCATTAGCGCGCATCGATTATGAACCATATGGTCTCAACCCACCTCATACACACCCCCGAGGAACTGAGATTCTTGCTGTTCTTGAGGGTACACTATACGTTGGCTTTGTCCTTTCAAACCCTGGTCCAAATATGAAGAACAAGCTCTTTACCAAGATTTTAAATCCTGGAGATGTGTTCATTTTCCCAATAGGTCTCATTCATTTTCAATTTAATGTGGGAAAGACTAAGGTTGTTGCATTTGCTGGACTCAGTAGTCAAAATCCAGGAGTCATCACTATCGCGAATGCAGTATTTGGTTCAGACCCACCAATCAATCCTGATGTTCTTATGAAAGCATTCCAAGTTGACAAGAAAGTTGTGGATTACCTCCAATCACAATTCTGGTGGGATAACAACTAAAAGAATTAGTAGCAAACTACATTAATCTACAAATAGTTTATGGTTATGTGAACTACTTGTGTCACATAATTAAGTAATGTTTCCGACTGGTTTTCCTCTCCATTTCAGTGTGGTGTATTGGAATAAAAATAAGTTTACTATTTGTGTCACAACCCAAAATCTAACCATGGTCGTGATGATACCTATCGTGTTACAAGGCAAGCCTATTTCCCAAAATATTACTACTAATTTGATTATAAGAATTTAATAAAACATTTCCAATAATTTAATCCTGATAAACTAAACCAACTCTAAATATAAATAATATAAAATACAAAAACGAGTCCCAAACATCGGGGTGTCACCAAGTCATGAGTGTCTAGAACTATGAACTAAGATATATAAACTGTCTAACTGTCCAAAAGAAGAAATGGCAAAAGGAGTAACAAGGTCCTGCGGACGCTAGCAGCTACCTTGCAATCTCCATAGATAGTCGGCCTGAATTCAACGATCGTCGCGCTCTAACTCACCTAGATTTGCACATAATGTGCAGGGTGTAGTATGAGTACAACCGACTTAGTAGTAACAGAAATAACTAAGGAACTGAGCAGTAGTGACGAGCTAAGTAAAACAATTCAATTATTTCATTATCACAATTTAAAATAAACAGAAATAAACAGGTAAATTCCATAAAAGAAAGTCAATAAATGCTACAAAGAAATTAACAGGTAAAATGCAGCAACAACGAAAGTAAATGCAACCTCATAGCAATGTCACTCCATTACTATCACGACCCTAAAATCATTTTGGCCGTGATGGCGCCTATCGTGATACTTGGCTAGCCAATTCACAACGTAGCCTAAAGGGACTTTTCATTTAATTCATTACCAAACCGATATTTCATAAAATTTCCATTTAAACATTTCAAATCAAGCAAGGATATACTAAACATTAATTACAACCCCAAAATCCCGGAGTCACTAGTCATGAGCAATTAAAAGAAAATACAAATCTGATACTGTCTCCTTAATACAAGATTGTCACGATCCCAAATCTTGGCCAGTCGTGATGGCGCCTATTGTGGAACTAGGCCAGCCAAAACTTCACTTAAATCTTAATAAGCTCCCATTTACATCTTTACTATACCGATTACCCATAAAGGTTTCCTTTAAACATTTATAAAACAGTTAAAGCTATACTGAATATTAAATACAACCCCCGAGAACCCGGAGTCACTGGTCATGATCATCTACATAAAATATACAACTCAACGAAAATAAATTCTATAATGGTAAGCAGGAGAGGGAGCAGGACTGCGGACGCATGCAGCCACCTCGCAAACCTCCGAGAATCTCTGGAACAGATAGGCAGCTTGCCCTGCCCTAACACCTGAATCTGCACACAAGGTGCAGGGAGTAATATGAGTACGCCAACTCAGTAGTAATGAAAATAAATCAGGTCTGAGCAGCAAGAAACACATAAAATCAATGTCATAAAATCACAAGATGCACAACCTTTGTTTCCACCAGTATAACATAGATATATGAAATCATCATGCCTTAAAACCAACTTCTAGAAAAATCCTTTGAATATTTTCAACAACTTCAAACGGAAAGATTTAGTATGAAGATGAAACGAATCATATAGAGGCACCTCAGGCAAAACATATTTCATAAGCTCAGAGTGAAAGTACAAAAATATGTATCATAATTAGTCGCTCAGCACCTCACAGTCACTCATGCCTCCCAATCACTCGTCACTCGTCACTCGTCACTCGTCACTCGTCACTCGTCACTCGGCACTCGGCACTCGGCACTCGGCACTCGGCACTTTGTGCGCTCATTGGGGGTGTGTGCATACTCCGGAGGGGCTCCTTCAGCCCAAGCGCTAATATCAAGCCACATCGTGGCGTATCATATCCTCACAATCAGGCCCTCGGCCTCACTCAGCAGAACCACTCAAAAAGCCCCTCGGGCGAATCAGTAAAACAGGGTACTCAACCCAAAACATCATTTTTAAATCTCAAAGTAGGGTAAATCAGGCTGAGTTTCAAAAACAGTAAGCACGATGCGGCTGAGTGAAATCATCAATACATAGTGAGGAAAACGACAGTAAAAAGCCCCTAAGGGGTCTAAACAGATCGACACAAGGCCCCAAACACGGCTTATAGCCCAAATATTTCAACAATCTTTAGAACATAATTTAACATAAGGTTTTGAGTAAAATGTGCAACTCAATAGTTGCCGCGGAGAGGACCTAGTCCAATCAAAAAATCAGTGCGCGCCACATACTCGTCATCCGATATGTGCGCCATTCTAAAATCAGTAAGAAATATGTAGTCCGGGGTTCATACCCTCATGACAAGATTTATAACCATTACTTACCTCTATCGGGCCACAACACTAGTCCGCTATGCTCTCGCCCCTCAAATTGTCTCCCGATTGCTCCGAATCTAGCCAAAACCAGTTCAACATCATCAATATATACTAAAGGAACACAACTCAATTGAAAACTATCAAATTATACAAGAATATCAAAATTCGACCAAACCCGAGCCCTGTGCCCAAATCTCGGAATTCGATAAAATTTGCATCACTGAAATCCTCATTCCCTTACGAGTCTACCCATACCAAATTTACCAAAATCTAACCTCGATTTCCCACTCAAAACACCAAAAGAATTTTCCAAATTTTCCTCCCATTTTTCCCAACTTTTCAACTTTAGTTCCTCAAATTGCATGGTGAAAATCAAGACAAATTCATGAAATTGAACCAAAAATGATTGAAGAAGACTTAACACAAGAACCCCGCTGAAAAGCTCGTCCAAAATGTCCTTCCCCCGAGCTCTCTAATGGAAAAACAAGTTATGGCCAAGAACCCCCGAAATAGAACTTAAAAACTGTCTGCCTAGGCTTCTTTCTTCACTACGATCGCGGAAGCACCCATGCGATCGCGATTCAGCAGGACATAAACCCACGTGATCGCAAACCACTCTATGCGATCGCGAAGAACAACGAGTCAGCCCACTCACGCGCCTTTTAACCATACGCGAACAACACCACGCGATCGCACTGCACAACAACCTCACACTCACGCGATCGCGACCTCTACCATGCGATCGCATATAACAAAAATCCTTCCATCCCCAGCTAGGTCTACGCGATCGCAAACACTCTCCCGTGATCGCGTAGAAGGAAACCAGAAACTCACACCAGGAAAAATCTGCCCAATTTTCAAGCCAAGAGTTGGTCCGTTAATCACCTGAAACACACCTGAGGCCCTCGGGACCTCAACCAAACGTACTAACATATCACATCACATCATTCAAACTTAGTCGAGCCTTCGAAACACCAAAAACAACGCAAAAATACCAAAATCACATCAAATTCAAGCCTATGAACTTTGGAACTTCAAAATTTCGCCAACTACGCTGAAACCAACCAAAATACCTTCGATTGACCTAAAATTTTGCACGCATATCCAAAATGATATTACTAACATGTTCCAACTTCCAGAATTCCATTCCGACCCTGATAGCCTATTTTCTACTGCCGGCCGGAAATCGCCAAAAACTAACTTTCGCCAATTCAAGCCTAATTCTACACCGGACATCACAACTTCATTCCGAACACACTCCTAAGTCCCAAATCACCTAATGAAACCATACGAGCCATAAAATCCGCATTCTGAGGTCGCTCACCAATAAGTCAACATTCAGTTGACTTTCTCAACTATTAGGCTACCTTGAGATACTAAATGCCTCAATTCTCACCATGACCACTCTGAACCCGAACCAACCGACCCAACACACATAAATGAAGCTAAACCACCTAAAATGAAGCAGGAACGGGGGAAACGGGGCTAAACTATCAGAACGACCGGCCAGGTCGTTACATCCTCCCCCACTTAAACATACTTTCGTCCTCGAACGTGCCAAGGGTTCTTCTCCAACACCATCAAACTGTTACATAGCTTACCATGCACATACCGGGGGTGATCCCACGTCACCCATAAACCTTAGAACCAAATTCCCACTTCTGAAATAATAGACAAGATCAAATTTTCCATAACTGTAGACTGAACAAGTCTGAACAAGTCTGATCATGCTGAATCAAGCCATATACGTACCCTAGATGAAATCTCATAAAACATCGCGTGACTCAAACACTCATAGCAATAAATCTTAACCACAGTAACTGTTCAGAACAACCCAATACCGGTACATAACCTCTTACCAAGAACCGCCTCGCTCTAACACGTCCATATACTGCTGATGATGAAAGAAGCACGTAGAACTAACAACCATTTGTCCGATCAGCCAGACATGAAACTCCCCCTTCCCAAACAGGAATTATGGCAGATTTCTAAGCCGACTCCCGATATTTATCCTCCCAACTATGCTGTAGAAAATTTTAGAAATTCACTGTAGGTCCAATGACCTCTTCTCATCCTTCACGACCACCCTAATAACATGACACATCGATATAATTCGAAGCCAAAACATGTGCAACTTGTGCACTTAACAACAACTTCCCAATGTAATCAAATTATATAAAAGATCCACACGAGAGGACTATCCTGCCATTAACAATTACCATCACCATGTCATACTAATATCCTGGCACACACCGCAAAAATAAAAAACACATGTATCCAATACCAAAGGTCATACCCCTACATAACTCTGCTACACTGCTCAATCTCATCCAACTCTGGTCCACTTGAAATACATCAAGACACCTTGCCCAAAATCAATAACCATTCGAAATTCGACAGCAAGTACTCAAAGTGCATTGCCATAAAAACGGGGGAAACCGGACGATACCATGCCACCCGAAACATAAGGTATATAACCAACACGTCTCAATCCCGCAAAACCCAATTACTTACCTTACTCAAATCTAGCTATAAAGCCCAATTAGCACCGCATCATATGTGCATATAACCAATAATCACCACTCCTCGCAATACCGAAGGGTAACTTATAGATCACTCTAGGACATGAGTAAACTCAATCACAATGGAATGATACCTTCCTCAATAATAGAAATTCGGAGCCAACAATTCAGACCCGGTGCAGAACACACACCCATATTAGCCTACTAGTGACCCTAAATTAACTCTGATCACCCACAACAGATAGATAACTTGCCGAAAAGTTCACAATGACGGAATCATGGTACATATAAACATCCAACTAGCTCAGCTCGCATCTTCACAGTTCACTACCACAAAATATCTTGTTTATGAGAACTCTCAGTCTCGAAGTCCATGAAACGTACGGATTACCATATCTGATCACAACTCCACTGCTCGAATACATACACATCCCAAATATTCACTCATTCCATGAGGGATACCCATATAATTCTTCTGTTTACCAAGCAACCTTGAATATCAACAATCGATCCAACAATAGGGCGCTCGATACCAATGAAGTACCCTTAACTCAAACACATTGCTCTTTCTAAAATATATACCCTCATCAAGTTGCACCCATTAGTGATATCATCTACCTAGTCGTCTGAAATTGCCGATGCTGCCTAGGAATTTATGACCTTCCTTCCATAACCGAACCGTGACCTCACATATGCAAATCTCAACTCTACCCAACATACGGCACACGCCATGCCAATCTACAAAAAATACAGGAACTCCATGGTCCCTTCTGAGCCACAAGCAACTACGTACCCAACTAGCCAAGAACCTCCATTTGACCCCATTTAGAAGCAAATTCACTACACGTCATAAGAAAATATGCACCCTTAACCGCGGTAGAAACCATCCGGAACTATCCGAAATCCCATTTCCGCAACACCAAACCGTCACGACTGAATTCTTCTAACTCGACCAAACTACGCAGGCCACCAAAAATCCAAGAGCATTGCTAAGAAACACCCGAAAAACTCGTCACCTCATGAACACCCAAGAACTAATCGTATCCCTTACCATGCCGATCCGACCTACTACCAAGTTGCCCTATTTACCCAAGTTCCTTCTGACTTACCTTCAAATTGATACTTCTCCCTGCCGCAATACCACAATTTTCAACTCAGACTCACCACACGCTACCCAAGCATAAAACCATACCGTCTAAGGCTCATAAGCCGCTGAATACTCTCTCAAATATCCCCAAAAGTACCACATTCAAAATACTTACCCTGTAGAGACTTCATGCGAATCTAAAGCCATTACCTTCACCTTCTTGATAATGATATGTAGAACCCGTGATGATGTAGATATGCCACAAGTCTTGACACCCTCTAACGTAAATCTCAATCACACCGACCAATTAGACAGAATCGACCTGACCCGTTCGCACACTAACATACAAGGAAAGTAATCCACTCACTTGAAGCCACAAGCAAATTCATACACTGCACATACTAAACCTTTTACAACTTCCACTAAATCATTCAATAGAACCCAATTACCCCACAAAGTACATTGCAACCTATATCGATGAAATTTTCATTACTCGTGACATTCCCAGACCCCACACCTGCAGGTCATAACTGATTTACCAATATACCTTGAACTAAAACCAATACCACACATAGTCGTGTAATCAACTTATCATTAACATACTCCCCCACCTGGCTCAAAGACAACGATCGAGACAAACAATAACTTACAATGCCCATAATAACACCACCCGTCTAACATCTCAAGTCATCTGCAAATCTCGCATTCACTATTGCAATAGTCACGCCAACTTCAATAAGCGATCTAAACTCCAATTACAACATATAACATTTACTGGTATAAGATAACTTATTACAAAACTACATAGGGACCACATACCCTAGGATAAACCGCAGGAGACACCCCTGCCCGCTTAGCCCCAACTGATATCTCTCCGTACACTTCTGAAGACCAGAACTATCACACAATCACTACACCTTCCTGCATCTGAACACAACCAACGCCTACCCTCGATACCAAGCGCTCTCGTGCGTATTTGAATACATGGAAGGAATTCAAGAGTTACGCTCTTGGCTAAATACAATGGATTTGCACGACAAGAATTTAAGAATGTGAGGTTTTTCCTAAGGGTTCCGCAGCCTCTCGAAGATAAGTACAGACGTCTAAGTACCGATCTTCAAGACTCTACTAAACCTGCTCACGACCGGTGAGTCCTATGTAACCTAGCACTCTGATACCAAACTGTCACGACCCCAAATCTAGGCCAGCCAAAACTTCATTCAAATCAATATAAGATCCCATTTAAATCTTTACTATTCCGATTACCCATAAAGGTTTCCTTTAAACATTTATAAAATAGTTAAAGCTATACTGAATATTAAATACAAACCTCGAGAACCCGGAGTCACTAGTCATGTGCATCTACATAAAATATACAACTCAACATAAATAAATTCTATAATAGTAAGAAGGAGAGGGAGCAGGACTACAGACGCATGCATCCACCTCGCAAACCTTCGAGAATCTCCAGAACAGATAGGCAGCTCGCCCTGCCCTAACACCTGAATCTGCACACAAGGTGCAGGGAGTAATGTGAGTACACCAACTCAGTAGTAATGAAAATAAATCAGGTCTGAGCTGCAATAAACACATAAAATCAATGTCATCAAATCAAAAGATGCACAACCTTTCTTTCCAACAGTATAACATAGATATATGAAATCATCATGCCTTAAAACCAACTTCAGAAAAATCCTTTGAAGAATGTATATTTTCAACAACTTCAAACCAAAAGATTTAGTATGAATATGACATGAATCATATAGAGGCCCTCGGGCAAAACATATTTCATAAGTTCAGAGTGAAAGTAGTAAAATCATAAGTAGCCCCTCGGGAAAAAACATGTATCATAATCAGCCCCTCGGGCATGCATCACAGTCACTCATAATCAGTCGCTCAGCACCTCACAGTCACTCAGCACCTCATAGTCACTCAGCCTCCCAATCACTCGTCACTCGGCACTCTGTGCGCACACTGGGGGTGTGTGCAGACTCCGGAGGGGCTCCTCAGCCGAAGCGCTAATATCAAGCCACCTCGTGGCGTATCATATCCTCACAATCATTCCCTCGGCCTCACTCAACAGAACCACTCAAAAAGCCCCTCGGGCGACTCAGTAAAACATGGTACTCGACCCAAAACATCATTTTTAAATCTCAAAGTAGTGTAAATCAGGGTGAGTTTCAAAAACAATAAGAACAATGCGGCTGAGTGAAATCATCAATACATAGTGAGGAAAACGACAGTAAAAAGCCCCCAAGGGGTCTAAACATATCGGCACAAGGCCCCAAACACGGCTTATAGCCCAAATATTTCAACAATCTTTAGAACATAAGTTAACATAAGGTTTTGAGTAAAATGTACAACTCAATAGTTGCCGCGGAGAGGACCTAGTCCAATCAAAAAATCAGTTCGCGCCACATACTCGTCATCTGACATGTGCGCCATTCTAAAATCAATGAGAAATATGTAGTCCGGGGTTTCATACCCTCATGACAAGATTTATAACCAATACTTACCTCTACCGGGCCACAACACTAGTCCGCTATGCTCTATCCCCTCAAATTGGCTACAGATTGATCCGAATCTAGCCAAAACCAGTTCAACATCATCAATATATACTAAAGGAACACAACCTAATCGAAAACTATCAAATTATAGAAGAATCTCGAAATTCGACCAACCCGAGCCCCGGGCCCACATCTCGGAATTCGATAAAATTTGCATCATTGGAATCCTCATTCCCTTACGAGTCTACCCATACCAAATTTATCAAAATCCGACCTCAATTTCCCACTCAAAACACCAAAAGAATTTTCCAAATTTTCCTCCCATTTTTCCCAACTTTTCTACTTTAATTCCTCAAATTGCATGGTAAAAATCAAGACAAATTCATGAAATTGAACCAAAAATGATTGAAGAACACTTACCACAAGAACCCCGCTGAAAAGCTCGTCCAAAATGTCCTTCCCCCGAGCTCTCTAATGGAAAAACAAGTTACGGCCAGGAACCCCCGAAATAGAACATAAAAACTGTCTGCCCATGCCTCTTTCTTCACCGCGAACGCGGAAGCACCCACGCGATCGCGAAGAACAAATCTGCTGCCCCATCAAATTACACTACGCGATCGCAAACATCCACACGCGATCACAAACCACTCTACGCAATCCCGAAGAACAACGACTCAGCTCACTCACGTGCCCTTTAACTCTATGCAAACGCAAACAACACTTCGCGATCGCACTGCACAACAACCTCACACTCACGCGATCGCCACCACCACCACGCGATTGCATATAACAAAATTACTTCCATCCCCAGCTAGGTCTACGCGATCTCAAACACCCTCCGGTGATCGCATAGAAGGAAACCAGAAACTCACACCAGCAAAAATCTGCCTAGTTTTAAATCCAAGAGTTGGTCCATTAACAACCCGAAACACGTCCTGAGGCCCTCGGGACCTCAACCAAACATACCAACATATCCCATCACATCATTCAAACTTAGTCGAGCCTTCGAAACACCAAAAACAACGCAAAAACACCAAAATCACATCAAATTCAAGCCTATGAACATTGGAACTTCCAAATTTTGCCAACTACACTGAAACCAACCAAAACACCTCCGATTGACCTGAAATTTTGTATGCATATCCAAAATGACATTACGGACATGTTCCAACTTTCGGAATTCTATTCCGACCCCGATAGCCTATTTTCCACTGTCGACCGAAAATCGCCAAAAACTAACTTTCGCCAATTGAAGCCTAATTCTACACAGGATATCACAACTTCATTCCGAACACACTCATAAGTCCCAAATCACCTAGAGAAACCATCCGAGCCATAAAATCTGTATTCCGAGGTCACTCACTAATAAGTCAATTCTCAGTTGACTTTCTCAACTATTAGGCTACCTTGAGAGACTAAATGCTTCATTTCTCACCATGACCACTCTGAACCCGAACCAACCGACCCAACACACATAAATGAAGCTGAACCACTTAAAATGAAGCAGGAATGGGGGAAACGGGGGAAACGAGGCTAAACTCTCGGAACGACCGGCCGGGTCGTTACAAAGATAACTTTAAGAATAGAAATACTAGAGAAATAGGAAGGAAAAAGGTAAAGTTGCGGACGCCGTGCAGCTACCTCGCAATCTTCGATATACTCCAAAGAGGGAAAGATCAGCTCTCACTCAGCCATGGCACCTGAATCTTCACACAAGGTGCAGGGAGTAACGTGAGTATGCCAACTCATTAAGTAACAATTATAACCTAAGACTGAGTGCAGTGACGAGCATTTAAAATCATATAATTCTCATAACATATCATATCAGTAGTTAAACTTCCGAATATCTCGTAAAAGTCCTAGTTTCAATGAATGATGTTTAAGCTTTTGTTCAACATTTTTCAATAGAGGCTCAGTATAAAAGAAGAGTGAAACTAGTAATTTCATAAAACAAGCCCCTCGGGCGAAGTATCACTCATATATATATAGCCCCTCGGGCAAGCCTCTCAGTCACTCGTGACTCAACTATCACCAATCAACACTCACGCTCAATAGGTACCTTATAATAACCGCTACGGCGTGCAACCCAATCCATAAATCACCCCGAATCTATTCAAAATTAGATTCATAACATCAATATACACTAAAGGAACAAAACTCATGCAAAAATAATCAAATTACATCAAGAATCCCAAAATTGGTCAAACCTGACCCCCGAGTCCACGTCTCGGAATCTGATAAAAATCATGAAACCAGAATAGTTATCCTCTCACGAGTCAATGCATACCAAAACCATCAAGATACGACGATAAATGGCCCCTCAAATCCTCACATTAGACTCTCCATTTTCAAGTCCTAATCCCCCAAATTTCTTCCCTAATTTTCACCAATATCATGATTAAACAATGGAAAAATCATCATAACACAAGTAATAAAGCTTAAATTGCTTACCCAATTGAAAACCCTTGATCCCTCTTGAGAAATCACTGTCCAAGCTCAACACCCGTCTTCAAAAATGGAGGAATTAGGAAAAAATTTGAGAAGGAAACCTCTTATACTTCTGCCCAGCAACTTCCGCATCTGCGGTCACCATGTCGCTTCTGCGACACCGCACCTGCGTAAAAATCATCACAGGTGTAGTTTTCACTTAACTCTCAAAATCCCGCTTCTGCGTTCAAAACCCGCATTTGCGGTCTCGCAGGTGCGGTCCTTTGTGCACACCTGCGGATTTGCCTCAGCTCCCAATGCTCTGCATCTGCGCCCTCCCTCTCGCATTTTTTGCAGCCTTGCACCTGCGGTCCCCAATCCCCAGGTGCGAAAATGGTAGAACAGCAGCTACAGCTTCTCAAACCAAGTTCAAATCTTTCCGCTAACCATCCGAATCCATCTCGAGGCCCTCAGAACCTCAACCAAAAATACCAACAAGTCATATACAACTATTCAAACTTATTCCAACCTTCGGAACACTCCAAACAACATCAAAACATCAAATCAACCCGAAGTTCAAGCCTAAGGATTTCTAAACTTCCAAAATTCGCCAACGATGTCAAAACCAACCAAAACATGTCTGAATGACCTGAAACTTTGCACACATATCAAAAATGACACTACGAACCTATTCCAATTTTTGGAATTCCATTCTGAGCACGATAGAAAATTTTCCACTACTGACCGAAAACTGCCAAAAATCCAATTTCGCCAATTCAAGCCTAATTCTACCATGGACCTACGAATAACATTCTGAACACACTCCTAAGTCCCGAATCACCTAACGAAGCTATCCGAACCATAAAAACCCCATTCCAAGATCGTTTACCTATAAGTCAACTTTCGGTTGACTTTTTAACTAATTAACCATCTAAAGAAACTAAGTGTCTCATTTTCTCTCCACAACCACTCTGAGCCCGAGCCGACCAACCTAACAAAACATAAAATAGATGAACCAAACATAATGAAGCAAAAATGGGGGAGATGGGGCTAGACTCTTGGAACGACTGATCGGGTCGTTACAATCACTCAGCACTCGCACTCGCACTCGACACTCAACACTCAATACACTCAACACTCAATACACTCAACATTGCGCTCACTAGGGGTGTGTACAGACTCCGGAGGGGCTCCCAAAGACCAAGCACTAAGCACGGACACCTCACGTGCCATAATATCAATACCTGGATCCGCATGGTCAGCTCACGTGCTACGCGGAAAATTCACGCGCTATGGTATCAATACCTAGACTCGCACTGTCAGCTCACATGCTACGCGGATAGCTCACGCACTATGGTTAATATCCTCACAACCATACCCTCGGCCTCAGTCAATCATGTACCTCCCCAGCCTCACAATGCATCAGAAATAAGGGAACACAACCCACATCAAGTATCACAACATATCAGCAAAATAATAGAGACTGAGGTAAACATGTACAACAATATCTATGACTGAGTACAAAGAATGTGAGCATGAATAAAGTCTAAACATGATCTCTAACATGAAGGAAAACAAGTTCAACAACAAGTAAACACATAACCACAGATAATAGCTATTAGGCCTCACAGCCTCACGGGATGGATCAAGTCTCAATCCCTCACGGTACACACCCACACGCCCGTCACATAGCGTGGGTATCACTTCCACACAATCACATGATATCGAATTTCTGGGTATATACCCTCAAAGCCAGATTTAGAACTGTTACTTACCTTAACCACGTAAAATCCTACTCACGGATGCCATCGTCTTTTGACTCGGTCTCCAAAAGCTCCGAGTCTAACCAAACTCAGAATACTACTATCAACATAGTCTATAGAATCGAATTCCACAATAAAAACTATATAAATATGCCAAATATTAGAAATCGGCTAAAACTCGGCCCCTAGGACCATATCTCGACCAGTCAAAATTGGCAGAATAATAAACCTCATCATCTCCCGAGTCTAACCATATAAAATTCGTCAAAATCAGACTCCATTTGGTCCCTCAAATCCTCAATTAAAACTCTCCAAAACTCAGACCCTAACTCTCTCAATTTCGCTTTGAAATCATTAATCAAATACCAAAAATGAAGATGGATTCATGAAATATAACCAAAACCGAGTAGAGAATACTTACCCCAAACCATATGGTAAAAATCTCCTCCAAAATCGCCCAAATCCGAGCTCCCCAACTCAAAATATGATCGAATGAACAAACCCTTATTTTATATATTTTTCTGCCAGCTATTCTGCCTCGTTTCTCATGCCAAACGATCCCAAAACTCACATTTTATGCCTCCAATGGATTCCTTGTGAAATTATAGTCAAGTTAGGCTTTTGAATCACTCAATTTGACCTTATAATGAAGGATATGTGTAGGTTTTAATATTGGCAAATAGTATAGATTTTTAAATACGAATTCAGTGGCAATTTCGTAATCAATCTGGAAAAAAATCTGGCAACCCAATTTTTAGTAAAATGACCATAAATTCCTCATACGATGCCCAAATTCAACGATTCTTTTTTGCTACGGGTTCGTAATTACGATACGGATCTAATGCTTCAATCAAAAAAGAAATCGGAGCTCATTTGTTCAATATGATATCATTTATGCTTGAAGAAACAACGTCGAAAGGCTACTTTATTTGTCACAATCTATACACTGACGCATAAAAGAAAATTTCATATTTTTATGTGGGATGATAGATAAGATCGATCTATCCTTAACCTGAGGTATCATATTTGAGTCTTGGGAATGAAAAAAATTATGATAGGGAGCACTAGAAACACATGGTAAATAACAACTTAAGAGATGGTAAACTAAGCAAGTTGAAAAGGGTTTGGGCATTTTATGTGTTGTTATTTAGATGTAGGTTATACGTGTCGTGTTATTTCACATTGTATTCTGCAAAAAATAATCTCATGTAGTGCATGTTGACGATACTTGTGGAAGTATAGGGGGGGGGGGGGGGGGGGGGAATTGCTTATTTTTAAAAATT
>ML413404.1:17266-31958 GCA_005239525.1 Nicotiana knightiana
TGGGGGGGGGGGAGAGGGGTGAATTGCTTATTTTTAAAAATTAGTTATTAATAGTTGACTAGTTTACCAATTTAGTCGACTAGAAATAAGAGCGAGATAATAGTAAGTGAAGAATTAAAGTGTAGGAATTAAAGATACCAGAGATTTTATACTTGTTCGGATTCAATGTGAATCCTAGTCCAGTCCCCTTGGGTTGCAAAGGTGCTCTCTTTCATCGATCGTAGTTTCTTGAGTAGAAAGAAAATGGTGTAGTTTTACACCAACTGCTTAGTTTCTATTTCTCTCGTCTTTTCTTGATACAATGCGTCACCAGTGATTTTCTCTCTTTCTTCTCTCACTTGTTACACAACAAGTCTAATAGAACTACAATGTTTGTTTGGAGTAGAACAAAGAGAGGGTAGATGGTTTGATCAAAGTATATGTCTTCAAGTCTAGAGCGATCATATATATACTTTCCAGGAGGCCTTAGAATCTAGAGAGATTGAAAACCAAGAGATTTGATCCTTGAAAGGGAATAAGGTTAATTCCCATTATTCTTCCTTGATGAGTGGATCCGCCGGATTTGCTGATTCATGGTGATTATATATCGCTTAAAACTAGGACCTTCCAGTAATAGCTTTTGATTGATTATCTTTTCCCGAACTTCAGTGCTTCTTTCCTTTTTAATGCTGATTCCTTCTCCTTAATGGCTTCATTCAATATCTGATTGATATCTTCCTTCAACTTATCCCCGTTAATTTATGATCTTCCTTTTTCACTTTGATTCTGATTGATTTCATTGAGTCCCTATACCAAAAGCAATTATATTATTTTTCATCATTAAAACTAAAATGTAACAATCTCCCCCTTTTTGATGATGACAAAAATAACATGTATAAACACCAGTTAATTTCCCTATAGTTTACTCCCCCTTAATGGGTGTAGTTGACTCCCCCTCAATAGGTGCAGTTGACTCCCCCTCCCTGTAATCTTTTTGTACCTACAGGAAATTATATCTTTTCTCCCCTTTATGACATCAGCAAACAAGGAATACCACTAAAACAGGCAATATAGCTATAATCACAGACCAAAATAGGCAATATAACTAAAGGTGGCTTGATCAGCATGCATAGTCATAAAAAAACATCAAGTCGATTGGTTATCCATTCCAACACAACAAAACACAAAATATTTGTTTTAGATTTCCACAACTAGTGATGCGAGAAATAGGTAAGAGTATTACAGATGGCCTCCTTTAGACGGCCAAAGTTGGCATTTACTTCAACGGTGACCCCATCAATCCTGTCATGAACTTCCTTGAAAGCTTTCACTGTGCTTTCTCCAAGTCTTTGAATTCTGACCTTTATCTTGGAAACATCTGACCCTGTTTCCTTCAAAATTGTCTGGATGAAACCAGCAGTGGACTGAGTGGCAGTAAGGAGATCTTGGACGTTGGTCAGCTTGTTGTCAATGGCAGTCAATTTTCCGATGAGAGCGGGATCACTTACATTGTGAAGGGAGACAGAGGTTTTGACCTTGGACTCATGTTGAACATTTTTGACTTCACCGTCCTGCTTCTTTACCCAGGATCCCTTTACACATACATACCCCATACTAGAAAATTCCCTAGAATTATAGGATTTCGACACAGAGACAAAAGGGTATTCTGATATGGAGAAGTTGTGGGCTTCTAAGATGTAAGTGATAGCCATACCATAAGGTAGACTGGTGGGATCATCAGCACTCTCTATCATGAAATTTATAACCCAAGAGGATAACTTGATCTTGAGTTTGGTCACAAGACGATAAACAAGAAAAGTGTCTCTTTGAGAGAAGGTGGAGAATTATCCAATTCGAGGAAGAAGAGTGGTTGCAACAATGTGGGCTAAAACACGAGTTTCAAAACTAACATCAATGGAACTAACTGGTTAGGGAGAGAATCAGAGGGTCACTCCGCAATACAACATTTTGCTTGATCAAAGGAAATTTCAAAATCATCAGGCCAAGTGTTTTTGAAAAGCATTGGAAAACCAGAGCACTTACACAAGAAAATTGAGTCAAACGTAGCACAATCAAGAACAATGTACTTACCCAGAACTAAGGATTCTAACATATCAGGCTTATTAGAGCGAAGATTTGCATAAAACATTCTCACTAAAGGTCCAGAGACTCTAGGAGGGGTTAAAGAGGGTAATTTTGACCAACCTTGAAAGACAAAAGGATCATTTACCTTACAATTGAGGGTTTCCATGACATCAAGATCAACAATTCTTCCATGAATAATGGGCTTGTCTTTTAGGGTAATGAAAAAATCCCTGTTTGGGGTATCCCAGAAATTGAGGTCTGACTCTAGGGATCTCGAGAGGTCTATTCTTGATTTCTTAGGAGTAAGGGATTCATGAGGATCTTCCATGGGCCTTTATCCTAGGGCTTTTTCTTTTAAGTGAGAGTGGCCTGAAAGTTCTGCCTGTGAAGAGGCAATACCTTCGGAGTGGTCAGGTCCTATGTCTATGGGTTTTGGGGGCTGAGAAGAGGGTTTTCCTCTGAACCGAGTACTCTTTATAGTGGAGGCAGAAGGGGTTTTGGAGTGTTTATCCATGGGAGAAACTATTTGAAAAAAGTTTGAAGGGTTTCTGAATGATGGAGACGATGGAGTCAGAGAAAAGGGGTTCAGAGATTAAGAAGGAAATTTTGACGGTTGAGTATATGGAAGGAAAGGGTGTTAGTGAAGAGTCATGATGATTTCTTTTCCCTTATTGAAAGCTGTGATTGATGTGAAAAGAGAGGGAAAAATGGAGGTAGTACATAAATGAGTAAACACAAACAAAATTTTAACATTAGTCATGCAAGAATTTAAAAAGACAAATAGGTCCTAATTTTTGTGATTAAGAGAAATAATGCCAAGTAGATCTCTTAAAAGACAAAATCTATCTTCTAGTAGAGGCTTGTTAAGAATATCAGCTAATTGATCAGTAAACGACAATTCTATATCTCCTTTGAGAACATGATCTCTAGTAAAATGATCATTGATGTCTATATTCTTAGCCCAAGAGTGATGCACAGGATTCTTTGAAAGACATATAACACTCCAAAATATTGGAATAGCTTTAAAAGATAATTCATAATCACCCAATTGATGAGACATCCATAGTAATTGTGCACAACACTGTCTGATGGCAATATATTCAGCCTCCGTAGTGGATAATGCAACATATCTTTGCTTTTTACTATTCCAAGATATCAAGGATTTTCCCAGTAATTGACACGTGCCACTGGTGCTTTTCCTGTCTTCCTTATCACCTGCAAGATCAGCATATGAAAAACCATCTAATTTAAAATTGTTAGAGCGTGGATACCATAGTCCATAAGAAATAGTTTTAATGGGATAATGGATAATTCTCTTTACTGCAGTCATATGAGACTCCTTAGGTGCTGACTGAAACCTGACACATTTACAAACACTGAACATAATACCTGGTCGACAAGTAGTTAGGTAGAGTAAAGAACCAATCATTCCACGATATTTTTTATCAACGATATTTCCCTTTTCATCTTCATCAAGATTTGTTGCCGGGCTCATTAGTGTGCCAATAGCTTTAGCATTGGTCATGCCAAATTTCTGAATTAGCTTCTTTGTATATTTCGTCTGGCATATAAAGGTTCCTTCTTCAGATTGTTGGATTTGAAGTCCAAGGAAAAAAGTGAGTTCTCCCATCATACTCATTCCAAATTCACTTTGCATAAACATTGTACATTCCTTGCACAACATAGGGTTAGCACTACCGAAAATAATATCATCAACATAAACTTAAATAATAAGGTTACCTTCAGATGATCTTTTGATGAATAGTGCAGTGTCTACTTTACCTCTTATAAACCCGTGATCAAGTAGAAATGAACTGAGTCTTCGTACCATGCTCGTGGAGCTTGTTTAAGTCCGTATAGTGCCTTATTTAACTTATACACATGATAAGGAAAATTTGAGTCTTCAAATCTAGGAAGTTATTTTACATATACTTCCTTCTCAATGAAACCATTTAAGAAAGCAGTCTTGACATCCATCTGGAAAATTCTGACTTTCTTGAAAGATGCGTATGTAAGAAGAATTTGTATTAACTCTATTCAAGCTACAGGTGCAAAGGTTTCATCATTTTCGACTCCCTCCTGTTGTAACTACCCTTGAGCTACTAATCTGGCTTTGTTTCATATGATCTTTCCAACCTCATTGAGCTTATTTCTGAAAATCTATTTAGTTCTAATTACAATAGCGTCTGCAGGCTTAGACATTAATTTTGACACTTGATTTTTATCAAATTGATCCAGTTTTTCCTGCATGGCCTGTACCCAGCTTGAATATTTAAGAGCCTCATCTATCTTTTTTGGTTTAATCTGGGAGATCAAAGCTAAATTTGCCTTCTTTTTTTTTGCTCCTTTGGTCTTCATTCCTTCACTTGGATCTCCTATGATAAACTTCTGAGGGTATTGTGCTTAACTCCTCCATTCATTTGGAATAATTATGCTTGTAGGAGTAGTCGACTCTATCTGTGCTTCTGGTTGATTGTTGCTAATCTCATCAATCGACTATGTGAAGTTGTCTACCTTGTTAGTAGACTCTTGGGTGTTGCTTGACTATGTTGTTTCTTCATTTTGGTCTTCATCACCTACACTGATTCCTTTCTCGGCCGAAGTGTTATTTTCATCAAATACTACATGTATTGATTCTTTTACAGATAAAGTGCATTTATTATAAACTTTAAATGATCTACTGTTTATAGAATAACCTAGAAAAATACCTTCATCACTTCTTGGATCAAATTTTCCAAGATTTTCCTTACCATTGTTGTGGATAAAACACTTCATTGCAAGAAATTAACCTTATTGTGACGACCAAAGTCACCACAAAATCCATAAGAGTCGCTATTAAAAGGTATCACTGGCGATTTCTGCATTGTCACAAGCACAACCATAACTGAACAAATATTAGATGGGTCACCACTGTATATTCATCTTTAGCAGCGACTAGTATCGCCACAATAATATTTATGTTCAGTGGAAACATTATGTTGCCACTATAAATGTCTTTTAGTAGCGACTAGAGTCGTCACAAATTATTTAACCATGAAAGACACAACATTTTTTGTAGCGACTAAAGTCGCTGCAAATGAAATAGACCTACAGTGGCAACTTTTATATCGCAACAATTACTAATTTTTTGAAAAAATCATGTCGCCACTAAAACTTATTTTCTCATCAATTATAACGACCAAAATTATATACATTTTCATGCCACTAGGAACCTAATTATCTAAAATTTCATATAGAGTATTCATATGAATTGACTATCAATATTAAAGCAATCAACAATGTTTTACATACACCAAAAGAATTTCTCAAGCCGAATATTATAAATATTATCATTATTAAGAAGTCAATTACATATATACTACCTGACACTTCATTGTGCATTGTAATTGTATGCATATACATATCCCAAAAAAGATAAAATATTAAGTGCCTTGTAACTACTCCTTGCTCGACACCAGCCTTGAACGATACCACTATTTAAGTGCATTGTCCCTGCTAGACAAAAGTAATATATATATAAGGAACATAATGAGATTTTTATATCCAACTACTATCAAAATTCTATGAATTTTCAATCTATGTCAAAGGAAAGCCAAAAGTTGCGACCAAAGTTTGTGTACTAAAAATTTATTGCTCTCAAACGCACACGCAAGTATATGTGGTTGTACAAGTAATAAAATGATAAGTCTAGTGTCGAACCCACAGAGACTTTTATCAACTCCGTAAATTACAAAAATTATTATTCAGTCACGCCAAAATCAAAATCCAAGAATATGATTATATTAAACTATGATTCTACGTAATAACTAAATTATCAACTAACAAGTTAATTTTTGTGTATTCAGTACAGAAAAATATTCCAGGGTTATGATCGATTCACCAATCATATTATGTTCTAGTTATCTCTCTCTTTCATACAATTCACTCATGATTGCTTATTGATCGATGATTTCTCTCATAGCCTTCCCCTGAAGTACTACTCGCTTATTCGAAATAGATTAATGCCTATATTCCTATGAAATTAATCTATTAAGAACGCATTAAGATTAAGATATGTAATTAAACACAGTGACTAGGTATATTACTATCCTAACCACAAATCCTCCCCCCCCCCCCCCCCAAGAGTTAAGATTGCACTCTCTTTAATTCTTCTCTAATCTATACACGATTTTCCCAAGCATATCATAGATAGTAAATAGACCCTAACTGTTGGCCAGACAATTAGGCAATTAATCACATAATTGAAGAAACAACCATATATTAGTGAATTATAATTATGCTTAAGCTAACATTAAACAACAATATTCATGCTAAATCACAACCCCAGAACAATGGATTTTTAGCAATCATGATGTGATCAAACAAATTCATAAGTGTTGAATAATTGAAAATACTAGCAAAAGATGAAGAAAATTGAGATCTCTTCACTTCCTGATGTTCTCGTGTGTATTCCTCCTCAAAAGTGGCATCTCCCCTTTACATTGGGTTTAGTATTTCTTTTATACGCGTTGGGTAGGTCTATGACCGAATTAACCATGTCCCGGGTGAAATTGGATAAATATCCCATCACTGGCGCCCTACCCAGCGCCTGACGCTCTCCACAACACTGCTTTACTAAGTACACTGTTTCTAGCGCCACAGGTAGTTCAGGGCGCTGCATGTCGCGCTCCACATCCCCATTTTCCCGTTTTCGTCCGTTTTGGCTCTAATTTCGCAGATTTCGCCTCCGATTTCTCCTGGATTATTCCTACATATATAAACACTTCAAATTAATATAAATCAACTCATTTAACATCCAAAATTTACGAAACAAAAGTAAAATATGAGGCGATATACATGCAAATATATATACTTTAATCTAAACATCAACACGTCACACATAGACTCTTGCTCGCCCTCGAGCAATGGGACTTAAAACTACACTGCAACAATGCACAAAGTTCACTATAAAGGAGAACTATAACTTTTAATCACACACTTTACCCTTGACTATGATCGATACCGGCACACAAGCATGAACATACAAAATTTCACATTCTTCCCGTTTATACCATGCCCAAGTATAACAATTCAATTCAATCACTCCAATAACCTATTTGCAACCACCCGACCTTAAGAGTCAACTTGTAACCACTAAGCACTCTCAACTCATGCACTTACCCAACAAGAAAATTTACAACATTACCAATTGTTTATGAGATCATGTGCCCTCACCAACAAACAAATGAGTGAATATAGACTAGTGCACACATTCAAATATGCTTTTGAATATAATTTAAGGGCATCACGCAATTGAACAAAATTCACTCACTCTCATAAAGAATTCATATGCATCCCGTGATTGTACAATAAGCTTGCCCTTAGTGTAGATCTTTATTAATTTACGCTAGCAAAATCTAGGATCAATTAGGACTTTAAGGTTGTAATGTAGGCTAAAGTACGGGTATGATACATTTTTTAATAGTAACTAACCTTCCTAAGAACTTTAATACACTACACTCACAATTCAAACACATATTCTTCTCAACCAATTCACTTGCCACAACCATAAACACATAGCCCTTTTTTTCAATTAAGAACTTCTATACTCCCACTAGCACAATTTAATAAGAGGTGGAGGTGTGTGTTTTTCTCTACATACATTAACTATCAATTTTTTTCTTTTCTTTTTCTTCTTTTCCTTTTTTTCTTTTCTTTTCACACACTCCATACATTAAGTTCCATCGGCTAGTGACTTTTGATTTAAAATTTAGTGCACCAACGGGACTTTCCATGGTTCCCTATCTCCCCTTACTTCTTTTAGCGACTAAGTTCCTTAGGAGTTAAAGGTTCAACAATCTCAAATTAAGAAAAAAATAGGGGTACGACTTGTAATGTGGGTGTCAAAGAAAAGGTCTACAGGCTCAAAGGGGCTAGCAACGGAAAATTTTGTTTTTATGTTACAAGCACATCTATGATCAAGCAATAAACTGCCTACATCATCTCCTAGATTAGCACAAGTTACAATTTCGCTTCGATTAACACACGAGGCAAGTTATAGACTACATCGGATAGCACAAAAAATCACTAATCCACACACACACATTGCACATGACTCAATCACAACGGTTCTGTTCAACTCTCAAGTCAAGCAAGCACACATAATTGAGAAAATTAAGCAATATTGCACTATGTGGCATACAAGTCAAACAATTGAGCTAAGGCTTCACAAAATAGACTATTTACTTTACTTAGGCTTCACAAATCAAACCACATACAAGGGAAAACAGAATGTATGTCATAGCCTAATGTGCCAGCACCAAACACGTCAATGAGTAATTCAAAGTCACCCAGTTTCTTCCTAACTACTCCTACAAAAAATAAAGTACCCGGTTTGAGCTACACCCTTGGAAAAGAGCTGGTGCCCAAAGAATAACCAAGGGATATTACATATATATCCTAAAAACAAACAAAAAATATTTTTGGTGTTCTTAATCAGACTTTATCCCTCAAGAGAATTGTCCAAAAGGTCCATCGTCGGGAAAACTTAGAGCTTTTTTAAAAAAAAGTTTTATTTATTTATTTTGAGAACCTAGACTATGTATACTACGAGTTCTAAAAGAAAAACTAAGATAAAAATTAGTTTTATAAAATTACACTTCAGAAAGTAATTTTCCCACCCCACACTTATATTATGCATAGTCCTCGATGCGTGATCACAGAGAAAAATATTAAAACTAGGGTGATAAATACTCCCTGAGACACTCTCTGGCCTAGCTCAAACATGATCCTCAATCTTTAGAATCGGGACGACCCCACACTTAAGCTCAAACATGCTTCTCAGCTTCAACTTTGGGTACTCAGACTTCCCCTACTCTACAAAATAAAAACAACACAAAACTTGACACTAAAGAAAAATAATAATAAATAAATAAATATATAAGGACTGGGTTGCCTCCCAACAAGCAACTTATTTATAGTCGTGGCACGACTTTGCTACTCTGCTCAGGCTGGGCGCTTCCTATTCTTATTTCTCCCATGAAGTCTAGCCTTTTTGCACGCTCTTAATGGGTCTCCTCTTTCATCTCTGACTCTTTTCTCAATCATCTTTACACACTCAAATTGCAACGCCACCTCTTCTAAATCAGCTGTCCCATCTGGATTACTACAATTCACATAAGGACTCAACTCTATCCTCTTCAATTCGACCACAGTAATCATACACAAGTCTTCATAATTCTTTAGGGAGCTTAAGTGCCTTTTACACATTAAAAGTGACTTCCTCATTGTCAACTCTCATCTTTAACTTCCCTGCCCTCACATCAATAATTGCTCCACCGGTAGCTAAGAATGGTCGCCCCAAAATAATGGGCACTTCCTCATCTGCCTCGTATCAGTAGGAAGAGCTCTAACTGGTCTGATATTTTGGGTACTAGCAAGTTGTCCCACATGGCACTCCAAATTTCTCATTGCTGCGGCTTGGGCTTGCTGATCAGCGATCAATTTCTTCATCATTTCCTCAAGGTGGCTTGTTGGACTCGCTTGTTGTTCAGCCTGAGGTGGTCTGTATTGTTGTTGAGGTGTTTGTGGTCGGTATTGATTCTGAGCACCTTGGTTTCCACCCCAAGAGAAGTTTGGGTGGTTCATACAGTTGGGTTTGTAAGTGTCCCCATACTGATTTGTCTGGCCTCGATTTTTATTACCCACAAAATATACAGACTCTGGATTTGCTGGGCATAGATTTCCCATGTGACCTTCTCTAAAGACTTCACAAAATATTTGAACTTTTTGCACTGGCTGGGCTTCTTGCTTGTTAATAACCAAGGTCATCTGATTGACTTGGTTGGTCAACGTGGAAGTCTGCGCTGATAATGCTAAGGCGGCATCTCAATCAAGAACCCCTACAGACTTTTGCGCTATGTGTCTGCCCATCTACACTTGTCAATCCAGATTGCTTTTGGAGAATTTGTTCAATAATGCATATATCTCGTCAAAACATTTCTCCAACACTTGTCACCCAGCTGTAGCATCTACAACAAATTTTGTTTCAGGATGGAGCCCTTCTATGAAAGTGTGAGCTAACACTTCGTTTGTCTGATTGTGATAAGGACAGTCTCTGAGTAGCCCCTTGAACCTCTCCCAAGTTGTGTATAAAGACTCTCCCGCTTTCTGTTTGAAGGAAACTATGTCACTTCTGATCTTTGCAGTTTTGCCTGAAGGGAATAACCTTGCCAGAAATTTCCTTGCCAAATCATTCCATGATGTAATAGAATTAGATGGTTCTGCCTTTAGCCATCGTTTTGCTTCATCCAACAGAGAAAATGGAGAAAGTGTGAGCCTCACATATTCTGGAGTGACCCCGTTAGTGATATAAGTATCACTAATTTCCAAGAAGTTCAGGATATGCTGTTGTGGATCCTCGTGTGGAAGACCCATAAACTGCCCATTCGCATGAAGTAACTGGATCATTCTCTGTTTCAGCTCAAAGTGATAGTGATTCTGGGCTTCACGATGCTGGAGGTAACTTTAGCAATGCTGGGCATCGCCACCTCCTGAACAGCCATATGTTGCTCATCTACCATAATCACAGGAAATTGAACGACTGCCTGAATATTATTTGTATTCCTTGCCTCCCTCAACCTCCTATGAAATGTTCTCTCAAGTTCGGGGTCAAAGTCGTTGAGTCTGTCCTGGCTTCTGACCCTACACATTCAATCAATGTTCCTGAGATTAGAGCAACAATCAAGTAATGTTGTATACGGCTAAAATCAGAGAGCCCGATTTTATGATCATTACGACACTTAGAAGGCTCGAAATAGCTCGAGTTGTGGCATCAAAGAGGCATGTCGAGGATCCTCGACCTCGGGGCAGTGCAAATCAAAGACCAACATGGAAAGGCGGGAAATTCGAAAAGGCACGTGGTTAAAGCTGACCAAGTACGCAAAATAGTACAAGCCCGTACCATGGCATTAAATGCATGTACCAACCATCTCTCTTTGATTAATTGCACATATACTGTTGGGTTTCCCCCTCTTATATAAAGGGGAGCCTTGTCATTTTGTAATATACATGATACTCAATACAAGAACAACAACATTCTCTGCTCTCTAACTCAAACATTCTCTACAATTGTTCCATTGATTTATTACCTTTCATTTATTGTGTTCATTAAACTGTTCTTCATTTATTGTTCATCATTGATCATAAAGAGACCATCTTCGAGGCCTTCAATACTATTGTATCCTCTTCGACCGCCCTCCATTAAACCCTCAAGATCGACCTCGAGGCCCTATTTCGACCAAGCTCGAGACCCCGTCTCTCACCTGCTCGGTTTGCATAATCTCATTATCCTTCACTCTCATCTCATTTTCTTACTCCCCACTTAGCATCTATTTCCTAAACAACTAGTATTAAAATAGATCACATATTTTTAGAACCACAAAATCAAATATAATTGTAATTACAATTTTCAAGGTAAGCAAATGTTAGACTAGACGAAATAAACAATTAAGGCAAAAAGTAGAAAGTAGTCAATTTTCAAGTCCCCGGCAACGACACCAAAAACTTGTTTCTCCCAAACGCACACGCAAGTATACGTGATCGTACAAGTAATAAAATGATAAGTCGAGTGTCAAACCCAGAGAGACTTGTATCAACTCCCTAAATTACAAAAATTGTTATTCAGTCACGCCAAAATCAAAATCCAAGAATACGATTATATTAAACTATGGTTCTAAGTAATAACTAAATTATCAAGTAACATGTTGATTTTTGTGTATTTAGTAGAGACAAATATTCCAGGGTTGTGATCGATTTATCAATCATATTGTGTTCTAGTTATCTCTCTCTTTCATACAATTCACTCATGATTACTAATTAATCGATAATTTCTCTCATAGCTTTCTCCCGAAGTACTACTCACCTATTCGAAATAGATTAACGCCTATATTCCTATAAAATTAATCTATTAAGAACGCATTAAGATTATGATATGTAATTAAGCACGGTGACTAGGTATATTCCTATCCTAGCCACAAATCCTACCCCCTAAGAGTTAAGATCGTACTCTTCAATTCTTCTCTAATCTATACACGGTTTTCACAAGCACATCATAGATAGTAAATAGACCCTAATTGCTGGCTAGACAATTAGGCAATTAATCACATAATTGAAGAAACAACCATATATTAGTGAATTGTAATCAATGTTAAGCTAACGTTAAATAACAATATTCATGGATAAATCACAACCCCAGAACAATGGATTTTTAGCCACTCATGATGCGATCAAACAAATTCATAAGTGTTGAATAATTGAAAATACTAGCAAAAGATGAAGAAAATTGAGATCTTTTCGCTTCCCGATGTCCTCGTGTGTATTCCCCCTCAAAAGTGGGGTCTCCCCTTTACGATGAGGCTTAGTCTTGCTTTTATACGTGTTGGTAGGTCTAGGGCCGAAATAACCATGTCCCGGGCGAAATTGGATAAAAATCCCGTCATTGGCGCCCTGCCCAGCGCCTGGCGCTCTCCACAACGCTGCTTGGTAAGCACACTGTTTACAGCACCACAGGTAGCTCAGGGCGCTGCCTGTGGCGCTCCACTGCCCCATTTTTCCGTTTTCGTCCGTTTTGACTCTAATTTCGCACATTATGCCCCCGATTTCTACCAGATCATTCCTACAAATAAACGAACTTCAAATTAATATAAATCAACTCATTTCACATCCAAAATCCATGAAACAAAAGTAAAATATAAGGCGATATACATACAAATATATGAATACTTTAAGCTAAACATCAAAAGCAGCTTAACAATTCCAAAAGTTGTCTGGACCACAAAGCAAGATTTAGGACAACATAAGAAGCTGTTGTTTTGTCCGTGCACTTTCCCCTACCAGTGCAATCTGTTGCTGCTTTGGTTCCTGTTGACAAAGCTGGAAAAGAACCAGCTATGTTTGGTTCAAATTTGCATTAGTTTGCGAGGCTACACATTAGTTTAAGGAAGCTACAAACAGAACCATAAAATGAAAATTGGCACATTCTTAAAACAATCTGTAGTTTGCATTTCTTACTGTGTTACAGAAAATTAACTCTTGTTGGAGAATAAGGGCAAGCAAAAGAAGAAAAAAAAGAAAAGAAAGTCTCATTCATCCTTGTTTAGTTGGAAAACAATAAGAAATAGCGGACAAGGTGTTTTGATAAAGAAAGAATCAGTGGCTGTGAGGAGAAAATGTTTTATCATGACTTTCGTTTCTTCTTATCATTTTTCATTTAACAAACAGGGGAACTAAAGTTTCCACATCCCCTTCCTTTCTCTTACAGTCCTCACTTCCAGAACATCGTAAGTTATTAGGTTCTCAATTTTGGAACATCCCTGCTAACAAGCAATATGAACTGACAAAAGCTCTCAACGTTTCCAAGGCTAAACATAGGTTTAAGGAAGCAATAGACAAAGATCCAGAATGAGAAAAGCCACAATTCACAAAAGAACTAAGGAATTAAAAGTAGTTCTTTTTTGAAATAGTAAGTAAAATGGTGCTGAATGTTACAATTGTAGCCTCACAAAAACCCAGTTCCACCACTAATCAGTGAGAGAACTGATGAAATTTATGCGTTCCTGTTGGCTCTAAGTACTAAAGAGGAGTAAAACTGGGGATGGCTCTAAATACCAGCTGGTTTAAAGAGGAGTGCAATAGGTTTAAAAATTGGTTCTAAGTACCAGCAGTAACAAAGAAAAACGAGGCAGTGAGGATTTGGTTAAGAATATTAGTGCTCGACGACATGCTAATATAAATAGCTGGAGAAGGATCAAGTTCTTTATAAGAACTCCAATCAAGAAGAGGAAAGCATGTCAAAAGCTGCTGGTGAAGTTGCTAGTTTTAATGAAGAGAGTGTGGAAGAAGTTGAAGGTTCTGCTGAGCAGCTGCAGAGGGACCAAGCTCTTGACATTTCAATCACTTCTGCCAATGTGCAGTGTGCTGCTCATTCAAGCTACAAAATTTGAGCAAGCAGAAGCTGCTTACAAGGTTGAGCAGGTGGAGGTAATCTCAAAGGAAATTGCTGGAGATGAAGAATTATCGCAGACAAAATCTAAAGTAGCTGAAGCAATTGACATCGACTCTGAAACCAACAATCTTGACACTGAAATAGAGTCTGAGAAAGTTGAAGTTCAAGAAACTGGACTGAATAACAAAGTTATTAGCATTAGAGTTTCTGCAGACTGTTTTTAGTGGCATCTTTGGTTACCATCTATGTCTCAAGGAAACCAAGTACTTCTATTGAAACTCCTCAGCCATATGACCTTCTCACAAAGAAACCGAGTACTTCCTATGGGACAGCTATATGTGTGTGTATGTAGTAGTGATGTTGAGACTAGTGATTTAAAGGGGGGGGGGGGGGGGNGTGGGAATTAGTGTATGTGCTACATTAACAACAGTAGAGGCTATGAAAAGTTGAGGCATGTCTTTAAAAATAAACTATGTGTAGATAGATGAGTGTCTTTATTAGGAAAATAAACTATGTAAAGGAAGAGGGGGAGAATGAGTAGTACCCTTCTTATATATTTGATTTTTGTTCACTAATCACTATACAAAATTTGATCACGCTCAACTATGTCTTCTGTAAAGACTAAACGGGCGTTGCAAATATAAA
>ML413411.1:0-94450 GCA_005239525.1 Nicotiana knightiana
CTTGAGAGAGTGCGTCTAGTAAATTATCATAATTACTTGAGAGAGATTTATGTTAGATAGAGCTTTCATGATTGATAGAAAAGATTAATCAAGCTATACGAAGTATCCGAGAAGTAAGTTCACCAGCGGGGGAAACCATAACCTTAGATTTTTATTACAATTGTTTATACCTTAGCATAGTTAATCTTTAGTTTTAATCTTTAGTATTAGTAATTTAAATAACATCAGGTGACAGCTGAGTAGTATTTTAACAGCTTGCTTGATACGTCAATTCCCTGTGGGATCGACTCTGGGCATAATACCCCAGGATTATATTTGCAACGCCCGNAGTCTTCTACAATACATAGTTGAGCGTGATCACATACCCGGTACATTATTTGTATTGACGTCCCTTTTTCCTGGGGACGCTGTGTCTCATGCCCGCAGGTCCCGATAGACAGGTCGAGAGTCCTCCAAGTAGGCTATCAGCCCAGCGGAAGATGTTGGTGCGCTTCATTTGCTCTGGAGTTGCTTATTTGGTCAGTATAATTAGGACATGTATTGATTGGTATGGCGGGGATCAATCCAGACCTTTATGATACTTATGTACTCTTATAGGCTTGTAGACAGATTTCATGTATACGGATACTTGTATGTCCTTGTCGGCCTATGTTTTCAGTTTACAAATGATCATGTTGGCCTTATAGGCCCGTATGTCACATGTGTAAGTTTTTATATCAGGTTGTGTCGTTGAGTACTCCCCCATTTTCATTCTGGTTAGCCCATGATGGCCCATTTGTCCCATTTGCCAATAAAAGTACAATAAGAATGATATGTTATGTTGGTACTCGGTTGAGTAAGATATCGGGTGCCTGTCGCGACCCATAGGTTTGGGTTGTGACAAAAGTGGTATCAGGGCAGTTCTATCCTAGGGAGTCTACAAGCCGTGTCTAGTAGAGTCTTGTTTATGGGCATGTCATGCACCACACTTATAAGCAGGAGGCTACAGGGCATTTAGAACTGTCACTATTCTTCTTAGTCTAGATCGCGTGGTAGAGCTTAGTTGTAAGAACTCAATTTCTAAACTCTATCTTATTCACAATACGACGATGCCTACACCTAGAAAGACAGTTGGCAAGAGATTGAATGTGGCTATGGAAGAGTTGAGTCAGAGGAATTCAATTTTTTATAATTCTTATGATGAGTAAATGTAAGGTCTCTAGCAGATCGTGTGTGTACTAAGACGCGTGAAATTCTGGAAAAGGAACCCTAAGGCATGAATATCTATCCACCCATATGGTAAAAAGCAACGAGAATTAGAAGGTAGATACAAGTTTTAACAAGTAAAAGGAGCAAGATGAAGAAGGGTACGAGGTATTCAGTTAGTGAAGATTGTCATTACCTACCACTTAGAAAGGGAAACATTGAGTTACCTTCAACAGTAACAAAGGTATGTATAATTGGCTATACCCATCTCAGTTATGCCCTATGGGGGCTAACAGGTGTAATTTAAGAGAAGGACGGGCTATCAGGAATCCACCTGGGGTTAGAGTAACCCAAAATGGTGAATGGATTGTTTGTGTTAGTTGAAATTTCCGAAGGATATTGCAAATATGCTAATACATCTCCTTGTGAGACACCCAGATGGTGCACTCTAAAATAGTACAACTAGATATGAGTACTACAAAGACAGGCACTGGAAGCCTTGAAGGGATAAATATTACCTTAGTGTGGCTTCCGTCCCTAGTAGAGAAAGAATGTTAGGCAACCCGAAGAGCTAGAGGATGGAGCGAGGGGAGCTAAAAGCAAAAGAATGTCTTGTTGAAAGTTTTCAGAATAAAGTGATAGACAGAAATATTTGCGGGAACTAAGAAGAGAGTTAATGTGATACATGGATGACAACGGTAGGACAAAAAAAAAGTCTGTATTACAGATTCTATAGTTAAGTGAAGGAAAAGGCGAAAGGTGACAGTCCTTGAGATCACAAAAGAGTAAAGGCCATACAGTCATACCCTTATTTTGAGAAATAAGCTCGTGACTCTAACATGATTACTAGAAGAAAAATTTAGACCCGGAATAATAGAAATCAGTATGGGTTGGTGAACAAGATAAACTAAATGTGAGTTAAGGACTCAGTGACTGGATAATAGTCAACATCATGAGAATTTCATATTACGTTCCGGCGACAATAGAATGGACAACAGAAGAAGATTCATGAGAAATTCAGAGAATGGTCATTCAGGAAGACGCTCCCTAAAGAAAGCAATGTGAGCATAGTTAAGCCTAGGGGACTCCATGTGCCAGTTAGACTAAGTGTCACCCTCGCGAGTAAGGAAATTTACTATCCTTGGTATAGAAGGATTACTGCAAGGCGAGTAAAGGTCATTGATAATGTGAAAACACGCCAAATATGAAGAGGTAAAAAATCGATACATAGATTAATCATAGCACTAAATCTTAGTACTCTCTTAAAGGGGTGAATATGGAGTGATGTGGAACTAAGTAAGAATTAAGTGGTTTTAGTAATTATGAATGGTAAAGGAAGAATGCAATCAAAATGAGAAAGGGATGAGATTGCACTTATCTAAATCCTACCGATATGCTACGATTCTAGAACATTATGCAAGCACGACGTCAAGGAAAAGAAGTAAGGGCTCCTACCTGGGATGTTATGGTGTGATGACCCAAAAGGTCATCCCGTGTAGTTTTAGCTAAATATGTGTTCCGAGGCAATTAAAGCCTCCTTTTATCTCACCTCGATGTGCGTGTGCAGCCAGGGCGCGTAGCTGGGAAGCCGTTATGTGAAAAATTGATAAAATGATGATTTTATAATAAATATTTGAATAAATTTGACTTTGGTCAACATTTTTGGTAAACGGACCCGGACCCGTGTTTTGACGGTCCCGGAGGGTCTGTAGGAAAATATGGGACTTGGGCGTATGCCCGGAATCGAGTTCCGAGGTCCCAAGTCCTCAAATGAATTTTTAAAAGAAATTGTTTTCTGAAAAATATAAAGGTTTTTGAAAGTGAAATGTTATGCGAAACCTGTGGTATCGGGCATGTATTATAGTTATGGAGCTCGGAACAGGTTCAATATGTCTTGTATGTGTTATCTGTGAAATTTGGTAGGAAACAGACTTAGTTTGATGTGATTCGGATCGAAAATGGAAAATTTAGAAGTTTCGGAAGTTTAAAGGAATTTCATTGATTTTGAGGTTTAATTCGATGTTTATGATGTTATTTTGGTGTTTTGATTAATTGAATAAGTCCGTAGGATGTTTTTGAGGTTGTGTGTATATTTTTTTTTGAGCCCCGAGGGCTCGGATGAGTTTCGGGTAGGTGTCGGAGTGCAAAAGTGGTGAAAAATCTGGTGTTGTTGTTGTCATATGGTGTCTCGAAATTTGTGCTATGTGAACGCATAGGTTCGATCGCGAACGCATAGCACTGTCTGGGTTGGTGTGGGATTTCTCAGTGCGAATGCACCCAGGTGGATGCGAACGCGGAGGATAGGTCTGAGGCAGCTATGCGAACGCACCATGTGGGTCGCGAACGCACAACCTATGAAGGGTTCTGGGGGCTGGGTGAGTTTTACCCTGTGCGAATGCGGCCTTGGACCTGCGAACGCGGAGAGTAATTTTTCGCAGTGATTTTAAAATGACCAAAACAGAATGTATTACGGGATTCCTCCATTTTTTCATAAACCTCTTCTCCTCTAAACCTCTTAGGCGATTTTTGAAGCATTTCTTCACCATAACCTCTTAGGTAAGTAATCTTTGACTTGTTTTCTTCCATTTTTTTGAACACCCATTAGATTTTAGGCCTAAAAACATGGGATTAAAGGTAGAAACTTAGGGATTTGGGTAGAGTTAGGAATTTTTGATTATTTAGGAATTTGACCTCGTTTTGGGGTCGGATTTCAAAACAAATTATATATTCGGGCTCATGGGTGAAAGCGTGATCGTGTTTTAGTCCGAATCTCGTGGTTGGACCAAGCAGGCCCGGGGCCAATTTTGCATTTTTGGGAAGAATGTTGGGAAATCTATAATTAAGAATTGGAATTGAGTCGTTTAGCATTTATTTATGTTATTGAGTTGATTATTTCTAGATACGATTGATTTGGAGTCGGGTTCGAAAGGAAAAGCGGTGCTTGAGGCTTGATTTTGATCATTGGAGTTGAGGTACGTGTTTTCCATAACCTTAGCTTGAGGAATAGGTATTGAGTCCTAATTGCTACGTGTTTATTGCATGTTCAATGTATAGGTGAGGTGACGAGTACCTATATGTTGTTGTCAAGCATGACCGTGAGTCGGATATTTGCAATTATATGATATTTATTGGATTTTACTGTGTTTATGGGTTTAATATCAATTTGATAGCTATTCATTTGATGGAAATTCTTAGTTATGAGTATTGTTGAGTAGTTGATCGGTTGAGGAACTTTATGTTGGAATATACACTTGTGTAGGATTTGTTATAGATGCGTCCCTTGCCGGAACGGTATTATTCTTGTTGATTATTCCACTCATTTAAGGTTTCTTATTGTTGATTTCATGCCAACTGTTGTTTTTATGTTGTTTATGCACGAGGGGACATTCCATGCCATATTTTATGTTGTTATGCACGAGGGGACATTCCGTGTCATGTTTATGTTGTTATGCACGAGGGGACATTCCATACCACGTTTATGTTGTTTATGCACGAGGGGACATTCCGTGCCTTGTTTATGATTATTATGCATGATGGGACATTCCGTGCCGTGTTGATGATATATATATGCACGAGGGGACATTCCGTGTCGTGATTGTGATGTTTTATGCACGAGGGGATATTCCGTGCCATGTTTATGTTGTTTATGCACGATGGGAAATTCCGTGCCATATTTGATATTGTTACGCACGAGGGGGAATTCCATGTCGTGTTATGCTAAAAATATGCCCGAGGGGACATGTCGTGCCGTTTCTTTTCACTTGTTTATTTTGTGTTGTTAATTCCCGTTATTATTTTAGATATTTAGATTGTTGCTTCGTTCTATCATTTCAGTAATTTCTATCCCTTTTCCCCAGCATGTTTCCCCGATATTGTACTTACTGTTTATATCTTGTGGTTATTTCCGGTTATATTGTATTTAAACTACACAGGTGATATTATTTGTCATGTCCTAGATTTGTCACTACTTCTCTGAGGTTAGGCTCGGCACTTAATCAGTACATGGGGTCGATTGTACTGATGCTACACTGCACTTCTTTATGTTGTGCAGATCCCTGTACTGGACCCAGTGGACACTGATCAAGGAGGCTTCCTTCAGTCCACCAGGCGACACTGAGGTAGTCCTGCAGGTGTTCGTAAACCTTGGCGTCACCTCCTATCTTACATCTTTTTCTGTATTTTCGTATTTTCGAGACAATAGAACTTTGTTTATTCAGACCTTTATTTGTAGTAAATCATAGACTGTCCGTGAAGTTGTGATATCCAATTTTGGGAGTTGTTATTAAGGATTTTTTTGTAATACTGTTTAATTAAGCCGTTAGACTTCACCTTTTCCGCATTTATTATTTCTATTTTTTATTATATAACACTTTTTAAATAATAAATAACAAAGAAATAAATTAGTATAACCAGTAACGTTGTCTTGTCTAGCGGGTTCAATGTTAGACGACATCACGATCTCGACGGTGGGATTTCGGGTTGTGACAAGTTGGTATCAGAGCACTAGGTTTCTTAGGTCTCACAATTCACGGACAAACTTGGTAGAGTCTGAGAGATCGGTACGGAGACGTCTGTACTTATCCCCCAGAGGCTGCAAAGTTAGGAAGTAACTTCACACCTTTTCTTCTCTGTCGTGCGATTTGAGTTCTAAATGCTAACTGAGTTTCTATTCTATTCTCTCGCAGATGACGAGAACGCGTGCTTCCTCATCTACTGATCAGTAGCTCGATCCTCCCGTTGCAGCTCCTACTGGAGGCCGAGGCCGTGCTAGAGGCCGAGGTAGAGCCAGGGCTCAGCCTAGAGCAGCATCCCCAGTAGAGGATCCTCAGGTGGAGGTTGCTGAGGATATTCCCACCCGGGCACTTCCAGTCGGACCAGCTCAGGTCCCAGAGGGGTTTATTGCCACCCCGGTTCTTCAGGACGCTCTGGTCTGCTTAGTGGGCCTTATGGAGAGCGTGGCTCAGGCCGGTCTTTTTCCTACTGCACCAGCCGTCTCTCAGGCTGGGGAGGGACCCAGACTCCTGCTACCTGCAGACCAGAGCAGCTAGCTCCTCAGTTCTAGACTCCAGCACCTCAGACAGCTGGAGTAGCTTAGCCAGCGATTGTGGCACCGGCAGTTGAGGGAGAAGCTATGTCGGCAGATGCTCTATGGAGATTAGATCGGTTCACCAAGTTATTTCCTACTACTTTTACTGGTGCACCATCAGAGGATCCCCAGGATTACTTGGACAGTTTCTATGAGGTTCTTCAGAACATGGGTATCGTGGAGTCCTATGGAGTTGATTTTACTACATTCCGTCTTTCTAGTTCCGCCAAGACTTGGTGGAGGGATTATTGCTTGACCAGGCCAGTTGGATCTTCGCCTTTGTCTTGGGATCAGTTCTTTGAGGTTTTCTTGGAGAAGTTTCTACCAGTTACCCAGAGAGAGGATCTTCGGAGGCAGTTTGAGCGTCTCCAGCAGGGCTCTATGACAGTCACCCAGTATGAAACCCGATTTATCGCTTTGGCCCGACATGCTATCATGATACTCCCCACAGATCGAGAGAGGGTGGGGAGGTTTATTGAGGGTCTAGTTCAACCTATTAGACTCCAGATGGCCAGAGAGACATGTACTGATATTTCATTTCAAGAGGCGGCCAATGTGGCCAGGCAGATTGAGATGGTCTTATCATAGGGAGGGGTCAGGGGTCTGACAAGAGACCTCGTCATTTCAATCGATTTAGTGGTGCCTCATCTGGAGGAAGAGATTCCTTTGGTAGAGTTCATCCTCCTAGACCATTCCAGTCAGCACTTTAGGTATCCCGCAGTGCACCATCAGATCATATCAGTGCACCGCCGCTTTAGAGCTTCCAGGGTGGTTATTCTGGTTGACAGGGACATTTTCAGGGTCAGCAGTCATAGCAGCAGAGGTCTTGCTATACTTGTGGTGGTATGGAATAAATTTCTAGGTTTTGCCCCGAGTTTCTAGTGTTTCTCAGTATCAGGGTTCCCATGCCATGATTCATGCACCAGGTGCACCCCCGCCCCCTCAGCCAGCTAGGGGTGGAGGTCGAGGTGCCATAGGTGGAGGCCAGACAGTTAGAGGTGGAGGACAGACTTTGAGGGGTAGAGGTCAGCCCGCAGTAGGTCGACCCAGGGATGTTCAGATTGGTGGGGCTCAGCCCCGATGCTATGATATCCCTTCCAGGCCTGAGGCTGAGGCCTTTGATGCAGTCATTACACGTATGGTTTCAGTTTGCAGTAGAGATGCTTCGATTTTATTTGATCCGGGTTCTACATTCTCCTATGTGTCTTCATATTTTGCCCCTTATCTGAGTATGCCCCGTGATTCCCTGAGTACTTCTGTATATGTGTCTACACCGGTGGGTGATTCTATTATGGTAGATCGAGTCTACCATTCATGCATAGTGGTTATTGGTTGTCTGGAGACTCAGGTAGATCTCTTGCTTCTTGATATGGTCGTTTTGATGTTATTTTGGGGATGGATTGGCTATCTCCCTACCATGCTATTCTAGACTGTCATGCTAAGACAGTGACCTAGGCCTTGCAAGGAGTACCTCGTTTGGAGTGGAGAGGGACTCCTAGTCATTCTTCCGGTAGAGTTATTTCATATATGAAGGCTCGGCGCATGGTCGAGAAGGGTTGTTTGGCATATTTGGCCTATGTTTGTGATTCTAGTGATGAGGTTCCTTTTATGGAGTCTGTGCCCATGGTTAGTGAGTTTCCAGAGGTATTCCCTGCTGACCTGCCGGGTATGCCACCCGACAGGGATATTGACTTTTGTATTGAGGTGGCTCCGGGCACTCAGCGCATTTCTACCCCGTCGTATCGTATGGCCCCGCCAGAGTTGAAGGAGTTGAAGGATCAATTGCATGATTTGTTGGATAAAGACTTCATCAGGCCTAGTGTTTCTCCTTGAGGTGCCCTAGTGTTGTTTGTTAGGAAGAAAGATGGCTCGATGAGGATGTGTATTGACTACCGGTAGTTGAACAAGGTTACCATTAAGAATATGTATCCTTTGCCGAGGATTGATGATTTATTTGACCAGCTTCAGGGTGCTACAGTGTTTTCCAAGATAGATTTGAGATCTGGTTACCATCAGTTGAGGATTAGGGCGTCTGATATCCCTAAGACAGCCTTTCGCACTCGGTATGGGCATTATGAGTTCTTGGTGATGTCATTTGGGTTGACAAATACCCCCACTACTTTTATGGAGTTGATGAACCGAGTGTTCAGGACCTATTTGGATTCGTTTGTTATAGTCTTCATTGATGATATTTTGATTTACTCCCGTAGCCGAGAGGAGCATGAGCATCACCTTCGAGTCGTCCTCCAGACTCTGAAGGACATTTAGTTGTATGCCAAATTTTCCAAGTGTGAGTTCTGGTTGAGTTCGATTGCATTTCTACGCCATGTGGTATCATCAGAGGGTATTCTGGTAGATCCCAAGAAGATTTCAGCAGTCAGAGATTGGCCTAGACCTACCTCAGCTTCAGAGATCCGAAGTTTCTTGGGCTTGGCAGGTTTGTGGAGGGCTTTTCATCCATTGCAGCCCTGATGACCAAGTTGACCCAGAAGGGTGCCCAGTTCAGGTGGTCTGATGAGTGTGAGATGAGCTTTCAGAAGCTCAAGACAGCCTTGACCACGACACCGGTGTTAGTTTTGCCCACAGGTTCAGGGCCTTATACCGTGTATTGTGATGCTTCACGGGTGGGACTTGGTGCAGTGTTGATGCATGATGGCAAGTTTATAGCCTATGCTTCTCGTCAGTTGAAGGTTCATGAGAAGAAATATCCAGTTCATGATTTGGAGTTAGCAGCTATTATTCATGCGTTGAAGATCTGGAGGCATTATCTGTATGGTGTGTCCTGTGAGGTGTTCACAGATTATAAGAGTTTCTAGTATCTGTTCAAGCAGAAAGAGTTGAATATGAGGTAGAGGAGATGGTTAGAGCTGTTGAAGGATTATGACATTACCATCTTATACCATCGGGGGAAGGCCAATGTGGTGGCCGATGCTTTGAGCGGGAAGTCAGCCAGCATGGGTAGTCTTGATTATATAACAGTCGGAGAGCGACCACTTGATTTGGATGTTTAGGCTTTGGCCAACCCATATTGTAGCCCGTTCTTCACTGTATAATCGTATCCGGGCCAGGCAGTATGATGATCGTCATTTATGTGTTCTTAGAGATACGGTCCGGCACGGAGGTGCCAAGTAGGTCACAGTTGATGATGAAGGAGTTTTGAGGATTCAGGGTCGTATTTGTGTACCTGATGTTGATGGCATTTGGGAGTTGATATTGCAGGAGGCCCATAGTTCCCGGTATTCAATTCATCAGTGTGCCTCAAAGATGTACTAGGACTTGTGGCAGCATTATTGGTGGCGGAGGATGAAGAAGGATATTGTAGCATATGTAGCTCGGTGCTTGAACTGTCAGCAGGTTAAGTACGAGCACCAGAGACTCGGTGGTTTGATGCAGCAGATTGAGCTTCCCGAGTGGAAGTGGGAGCGTATCACCATGGACTTCGTAGTTGGACTCCCACGGACTCAGAGGACGTTTGATGTGGTGTGGGTCATTGTGGATAGGCTGACCAAGTCAGCACACTTCATTCCTGTATCAACTTCGTATTCGACGGAGAAGTTGGCAAGAATATACATGAGAGAGATAGTTCGATTGCATGGTGTGCCCGTGCCCATCATATCTGACCGAGGTACTCAGTTTACCTCCCATTTCTGGAGAGTATTTCAGCATGAGTTGGGTACACGGGTTGATTTGAGCACAACATTTCATCCTCAGACGGACGGACAGTCCGAGCATACTATTCAGATTTTGAAGGATATGTTGCGAGCATGTGTCATTGATTTTGGAGGTTCATGGGACCACTTTTTGCCTTTACCTGAGTTTGCCTACAACAACAGCTACCAGTCGAGCATTCAGATGGCTCTGTATGAGGTGTTGTATGGTAGGCGGTGTCGGTCGCCAGTTGGGTGGTTCGAGCCAGGAGAGGCTAGGTTGTTGGGTTCAGAGTTAGTTCGGGATGACTTGGATAAAGTAAAGATTATTCAAGATAGACTTCATATAGCTCAGTCCAGGCAAAAGAGTTATGCAGATCGCAGAGCTCGTGATTTGGCATTTATGATAGGAGAACGGGTATTTCTTCGGGTGTCGCCCATGAAGGGCGTGATGAGGTTCAGAAAGAAGGGCAAGTTGAGCCCTAGGTACATTGGTCCATTTGAGATTCTGGATAAGATAGGAGAGGTGGCCTACAGACTTGCCTTGCCACCGAGTTTATCGTTCGTACATCCTGTGATTCACGTATCTATGCTTCGGAGGTATATGGCGGATCCATCTCATGTACTTGACTTCAGCGGTATCCAGTTGGACAAGGATTTGACTTATGAGGAGGAGCCAGTAGCCATATTAACTCGGCAAGTTCGTGAGTTGAGATCGAAGAGTTATCCTTCGGTTCGTGTTCAGTGGAGAGGTCAGGCTGTTGAGGCAGCTACCTGGGAGTCCGAGTCCGATATGCGGAGCCGATATCCCCGTCTTTTCCCCAATTCAGGTACCTTTCTATGTCCGTTCGAGGACGAACATTTATTTTAGAGGTGGAGATTGTGATGACCCAAAAGGTCATCCCGTGTACTTTTCGCTAAATCTGTGTTCTGAGGCCATGAAAGCCTCCTTTTATCTCACCTCGATGTGCGTGTTCAACCCGGGCGCGTAGCTGGGAAATCGTTATGTGGAAAATTAATAAAATGATGATTTTATAATAAATATTTGAATAAAGTTAACTTTGGTCAACATTTATGGTAAACGGACCCGTGATTTGACGGTCCCGGAGGGTCCGTAGGAAAATATGGGACTTGGACGTATGCCCATAATCGAATTCCGAGGTCCCAAGTCCGAGAAATAAATTTTTAAAAGAAATTGTTTTATGAAAAATATAAAGGTTTTTGAAAGTGAAATGTTATGTGAAACCTGTGGTATCGGGATGGTTCTGGAGCCTGGAACATGTTCAATATGTCTTGTATGTGTTATCTGTGAAATTTGGTGGGAAACGGACTTAGTTTGACGTGATTCGGATCGAAAATGCAAAATTTAGAAGCTTTGGAAGTTTAAAGGAATTTCATTGATTTTGAGGTTTAATTCGATGTTTATGATGTTATTTTGGTGTTTTGATTACTTGAATAAGTCCGTAGGATGTTATTGAGGTTGTGTGTATTTTTTTTTTTGAGCCCCGGCTCGGATGAGTTTCGGGTAGGTGTCGGAGTGCAAATATGGTGAAAAATCTGGTGTTATTATTGTCATCTGGTGTCTCGAAATTTGTGCTATGCGAACGCATTGGTTCGATCGCGAACGCATAGCACTATCTGGGGTGGTGTGGGATTTCTTAGTGCGAACGCACCCAGGTCGATGCGAACGCAGAGGATAGGTCTGACGCAGCTATGCGAACGCACCATGTGGGTCGCGAACGCACAACCTATGAGGGGTTCTGGGGGCTGGGTGAGTTTTACCCTGTGCGAACGCGGCCTTGGGCCCGCGAACGTGGAGAGTAATTTTTCCCAACTATTTTAAAATTACCAAAACAGAATGTATTACGGGATTCCTCCATTTTTTCATAAACTTCTTCTCCTCCAAACCTCTTAGGCAATTTTTGAAGCATTTCTTCACCATAACCTCTTCGGGAAGTAATCTTTGACTTGTTTTCTTCCATTTTTAGGAACACCCATTAGATTTTAGGCCTAAAAACATGGGATTAAAGGTAGAAACTTAGAGATTTGGGTAGAGTTAGGGCTTTTTGATTATTTGGAAATTTGACCTTGTTTTGGGGTCGGATTTCAAAACAAATTACATATTCTGGCTCAAGGGTGAAAGGGTGATCGGGTTTTATCCCGAACCTCGTGTTTGGACCAAGTAGACCCAGGGCCGATTTTTGTATTTTTGGGAAGAATGTTGGAAAATCTATAATTAAGCATTGGAATTGAGTCGTTTAGCATTTATTGATGTTATTGAGTCGATTATGTCCAGATACAATTGATTTGGAGTCTGGTTCGAAAGGAAAAATAGTGCTTGAGGCTTGATTTTGATCATTGGAGTCGAGGTAAGTGCTTGCCCTAACCTTAGCTTGAGGGAATAGGTATTGAGTCCTAATTACTACGTGTTTATTGCATGTTCAATGTATAGGTGAGTTGACGAGTACCTATATGTTGTTGTCAAGCATGACCGTGAGTCGGATATTTGCAATTATATGATATTTATTGGATTTGACTGTGTTTATAGGTTTAATATCAATTTTATAGCTATTCATTTGATGGAAATTCTTAATTATGAGTATTGTTGAGTAGTTGATCGGTTGAGGAACTTTATGTTGGAATATACACTTGTGTAGGATTGGTTATAGTTGCGTCCCTTACTGGGACGGTATTATTATTATTGATTATTCCGCGCATTTAAGGTTTCTTATTGTTGATTTTCATGCCAACTGTTATTTTTATGTTGTTTATGCACGAGGGGACATTCCGTGCCATATTTTATGTTGTTATGCACTAGGGGACATTCCGTACCGTGTTATTGATATATATATGCACGAGGGGACATTTCGTGCCGTGATTGTGATGTTTTATGCACGAGGGGACATTCCGTGCCATGTTTATGTTGTTTATGCACGAGGGGACATTCCATGCCATATTTGATATTGTTGCGCACGAGGGGGCATTCTGTGCCGTGTTATGCTAAAAATATGCACGAGGGGACATGTCGTGCCATTTCTTTTCACTTGTTTATTTCGTGTTGTTTATTCCCGTTATTATTTTTAGATATTTAGACTGTTGCTTCGTTCCATCATTTCAGTAATTGCTATCCTTTTTCCCCAGCATGTTTCCCCGTTATTGTACTTACTGTTTATTTCTTGTGGTTATTTTCGGTTATATTGTATTTAAACTGCACAGGTGATATTATTTGTCGTGTCCTAGACTCGTCACTACTTCGCCGAGGTTAGGCTCGGCACTTACTCAGTACATGGGGTCGGTTGTACTGATGCTACACCTGCACTTCTTTATGTTGTGCAGATCCCGGTACCGGACCCAGTGGACACTGTTCGAGGAGGCTTCCTTCAGTCCACCATGCGACACTGAGGTAGTCCTGCAGGCATTCACAGGCCTTGGTGTCACCTCCTATCTTACTTTTTTTCTGTCTTTTCGTATTTCCGAGATAGTAGAACTTTGTTTATTCAGACCTTTATTTGTAGTAAATCATAGACAGTCCGTGAAGTTGTGATATCCAATTCTGGGAGTTGTTATTAAGGATTTTTTTTGTAATACTATTTAATTAAGCTGTTAGACTTCACCTTTTCCGCATTTCTTATTTCTATTTGTTCTTGTATATCACTTTTTAAATGCTAAATAACAAAGGAATAAATTATAAACCAGAAACGTTGGCTTGTCTAGCAGGTTGAATGTTAGACGTCATCACGGTCCCAACTGTGGGATTTCGGGTCGTGACATACTGATAAATAAAGAACCAGTACAAGAGGTAAGTTAAGATAAAGGAAATAACCCAAGAAAGATTATGCAGAATATTGATATGAGAATGGGCCAACAAATAGTTAGTAGTCGATTCAAGAAGAGCCTAGTTATGGCTAAACAAGAAACACAGACAAATCAACAAACCGTGCAAGATAAACATAGTGAACCCTAATGTCATTAAAATACTTGAGATATATTCAGATAGAAGTCGGGGTAGTTAAAGGTACTGTATGAACGTTACAGGAGTAAAAGAGAGTGTCACTGGGAAGACAGTCAAAATATCAGTTCAGAAGCTACCCTATAAGAGCAATGGCGTGGAGGTAAGTAACTAAGGATAATCATACGTGAGTACGAACATCAAAAATTTTGTTGAGTATACGATGTAATAAGCTCCCACCTTTACAAGAGTCAAAGGGGCTTCTCTAAGTACTACAACAAAAGATTACCTTAGGGAATAAGGAAGAAGGTTTCAACCTAAGCACAATGACCTAAAGAGGAAATGGCCTTGTAACAACAATCTTACAACAACATTGTACGCACTCTATAGAAAGTGGAACCTATCGTGGCTAATGAACAGGAAGTAAAATCAGAAGTAATATTCAAGATCATATGAGTTGTATGGAATTCCAATATGTGTGGGAACTAAGGTAAGCTAAGTATGCGTGCAACAAGGGGCAATGAAGACCAGGAAAAGTAATAGCTTACGTTTAAAGAAATCTGAGAAGGAACAAAAGGAATTATTCGATCAATGATCCAGAGTTAGTTACGTTATGAACGCATTTAAGATTTCGGAGCATTATCCATGTAGCATATATGTTGGCAATCATACAGCCGTAGAAGACTCTGCTATAAGTTAAAAGAAAGAAATTAAGTCCAGGTCATAGACAAATGATTGAATTGTTAGATGAAGGTATCATGAATAATCCATAGCGCCCATGAAAGGCTAAAGTAATAACTAATATCATGATCCACAGACCGGAAGATAGCTTAAGCCTACATAAAGGTTGATTAGAGGAAAGAGGAAACTAAAAAGTTATATCAACTAAGTAAATCAAGAGTTTGATTATTGGACCTAGGAAATTATGGACATCGTGATCGAAAACATTGTAGAATCACTCTTAATATCAGAGGTGCAAGAGAGATAGTACAGTAGCCATATTTTGTAACGGCTCTATGATAAAGCCAGTTAGAAGAGTACCAGCGTCATAAGAAGTCAGTGTGAAGCTCTCACTGAATCATGTAAAGAGGTGCAAGTATTATAATAGAAGTTCAAGTTGTGGATGTGAATTGTACCTATGTGGAAGGGAGGTCACGAAAGAGATAAAAGATGTGATGCGATACTTTAAGATAAGTAAGGTAAAGGTGAACAACGTACGAGAAAATCAAATGCAATAGGTTGAGATTGATCCATACTTCGGATAAAAGGCTAGAAGCACGGGGATGCAGTATCTAATAATGATAGCGGCATCGTCAATAGCACATCTTCCAGCCTATGGTTTCTAGGTACAGAGAGTTAGAGATGATGTGATGTCTCGCTTGATGTTCTATAATAACATAAGGAAATTTATAGTGCGAGTAATATAAATAGATATGTGTAGGTCGCAAGCTATTGTATGGTGAAGCGAGAAGGTTCTAAAAGATAGGAGTAAGGATAAGAAAGGGCGAGTGAGAAGGTGACGAAAATGGATAAATCCTCAAGATTAAGCCCATGAAAACAAGAGAGCTGATGGTTTCTCTAAGTTATAGAGAGCTCAGTATGGCCTGAATGAACTCAAAGGAGTCTAAAACTAGTAGCATTCAGAAGAGATGGAATGTTGCCCTGGTAGTAGAATGAGGGTGTAACTGTGGTAAATAAAGGATGATGTTTGGGCCTTCAATTGAGTAATGATTTGAAAAGAATTTCATGAATTTTACGGAATTAAATACCCGCATAAGTGAATCACATTGAGATGCTATAAAAAATATGGTTATTGAAGTACAGTATCGCCACTAAGTGGATCAGGAAAATCAATTCAAATATTCCTCGATGCACGTAAGCCCTAGTGGCAAGTTATTACGTAAAAAGTATCAAGTTATTAGTGGTATATTGTAGATCAATATTGAGGGGAATCAACAATGGATGGACAAAAGTCACAAAGTATAAAATGAGACTAGACTGACATTCTTAAACAGTAATGAGGAAGCATTAAAGGACTTAGATTTATACATATGGGACAAGTAATAAAAATAACCTGGAGTTCAGTAGCAGACCTCAGTAACGATAAATCGAAGTAAGAGTAATGGTATAGTATGACCTACCTAGATGTCGTAGAGTCATATGAATGGATAACCGGTCCTATGAAATAAGATATAGTAATAAACGTAAGTTCAACGAAGTATCGAGCAAAGAACTTCATTACACCTATAAATGCCCAAAGAGACATCTTTTCAAGATCTGTATATGCTTACAAAGTGACACCTAGAGATTGGATAAAAACTGGAGGAAAAAGGAGAGAAGAGTCGCATAGGCGCACATACAAGGAAAAAGTCGTGCAGGCTGCATGACGGAAGGTAGCAAGAGTTACGAGATTGGAAGGATTCTGACCACAAGTAATGGTATAACAAAGAGTCCTAAAAGGGGAAATTCCCTGGCCTTTGGATTTATTCACAGATTTGTTGCCTAAAACGAAAAGGAGAGTATTAAAGTATTCGCAAGAGCTTTGAGTTATGAAAATGATAAATGCATCAGTCAACATTTGAGGAAATGTTCCAAAAGGGGAATGATGTTACGCCCCATGTTTTAGTACTTGAAAGTACGCCATAAGTAAATTGATGAAAGCTCGGAAATGAGATATTACATTACGCATTTTTGTACGTCAAAAGTTTCGTCGTAAGTTAATCGACGTAAGTTCGGGAATAATATTATATTGAAATTATAGGCATTATGCTATTCCAAACAAGTGATAAGTAAATTTGTGAAGATGAGAGGGAAGCGAATCTAAGAAATGAGTTTCGCCGAAGTTTGACATTTTGGGATAAAATATGGTCCAAGCTATAATACCCCGTATTTATGGACTAGTACCACAGAAGGTACCATATGACCATGATAGTAAGGTGCATAAGATATGTTAAAAGTGGGTAGTATTTTAAGTAATTTGAGATAATTCTTAATTATGTGGGTAATTGGTTAATTATTGGTTAATGGGACATTAACAAGTTAATCATGTGATTAGTGAATAATTAATCCAAATATTTGGATAAGTATTACATCTCCAAACGTGGCAGCCCTTAAAAGCCAATTGATGAATCTTATACGCACTTTATTAGGTGTCACATTTAAGGTTAAGTCATCACCTTAGTGGGGTCCACACCCACTAAGGTATAAGACCTCTAAATTCACAAATAGAGGTGGATTAAATTAAGAGAGGTGGCTAAGAATTCAGCAAGTAACGATCTCAATCAAAAAAAAATTTCATATGAAATTATATTGTGTAATAGCAACGAGATTTTGTGATTCTAAGGGAGTACGGTGCTATTTTTCTCAAGAATATCATATGGATTTCCCCCTACTTTAATCTTTCATTACGTGTTGTTCACAATTGACATGTGTTAGAGGAATTGTCAAGAGAATAGGCTCAGGTATGTTAAGGCTATCCCTTCTTTCTTTTTGGCATGATCTATACGGCACGAATGAGCAAATGCAAGAATTCCATAAATGACTCTATTCATAGAAGTATTAGAGACGTCTATGTTCTTGAACTCCCATATGTCTTACTATTCTATCGTTTGTTTATGGGTCTCAGAAAATACGTAAGTTGATAAAGTTTGTTTCATGATATTAATCATAGATATAATGGTCTTATGACATTCCGAGAGATTTGATTAATGTACTTCTCATGCATTGCATTCATTTATACATGTAAATATATCCATGACTAGACGGCATTATATATGCGTATATATGTATATGGGATATGGGAAAAGGTTATAGCGTTATATATGCACCACCACCTGATTACCTGGTATACGTTGATAATATTGCCAACAGTAGCAGAGATGATATGATGGGATACCCTCAGAGGCTTGATGATGTCATGTATATATATACCTATGCATGGTATGGCACTCATACACATATGCACGACATTTTAAATATTAAATGATTAACAGAGCTATTCATACTTACATGTGGAGTCTTTTACTCCATGTTTCTCTCATATCTATTATTTACTGATTTTTATTCCTGACACACTTGGTACATTATTTGTAGTGACGTCCCTTTTTCCTGGGAATGCTGTGTTTTATGCCCACAGGTCCCGATAGACAGGTTGAGAATCCTCCAAGTAGTCTATCAGCCCAGCGGAAGATGTTGGTGCACTCAATTTGCTCCGGAGTTGCATATTTGGTAAGTATAATTAGGACATGTATTGATAGGTATGGCGGGGCTCAGTCCCGACGTTCATGATACTTATGAACTCTTAGAGGCTTGTAGATAGATGTCAGATATATAGATACTTGTATGGCCTTATCGGCCTATGTTTTGAGTTTACAAATTATCATGTTGGCCTTATAAGCCCGTATGTCACATGTGTAAGTTTTTATATCAGGTTGGATCGTCCTATATTGAGTACTCCCCCATGTTTATTATGGTTAGACCATGATGGCCCATTTGTCCCATTTGCCAATGAAAGTATGATAAGAATGATATGTTATGTTGCTACTCGATTGAGTAAGGTATCAGGTGCTCGTCGCGGCCATAGGTTTGGGTCGTGACAGTATCAATGACCTCCACATAAGTGCAATTCAACAACAAGGTAGATTTCACGAGTCGATAATTCCGAATAAGGATAAGGCAACTATGATAAAGGATAATTAACTTTATTTAGGATTTAGCACTCACGAAAAAGGCACAAGAATTACACCTAAGAATAAGCAATGGAAAAGATAATCATGGCCTCAATTAAGGATAAACAATTACAGAAGAGATAATAATAATTTCAAATAAAGATAAGCAGCTAGGAAAGGATAGCATGGCAATCGTAGAGGCAACAACTTAAGTTAAGGCACAGAAGAGTCAAATAGGCAATAAGAGTGGAACATGAAGCAATTAATTTAAAATAAAACACGCAGAGGTAAAGCTAGTAAATGGGAAAACATAACATAATAAAACAACTTCATATATAATGAACATAAGAACCTATGAGTCCTAAAAGGTTAATTTTCCACAAATAATCCCGTGCACGTACTCGTCACCTCACGTACACGGACTTTACATGATAAAATTAGTATAAAAGACTCAACTCCTAAGGGGATAGTTCCCCCACACAAGATTGGGCAAGATACTTACCTCAAAGAAGATAGAGCGACATTCGAAAATGAACTTCTCGAGTGAAATGACCTCCGGACGGCTCAAATCTAGCCAAAATAACTTCAAAGCATAAATAAAACTCAAAACAAACTATTCTAGAGCATAAAGCATAAATATTTATCAAAAACTAAAAATCAACCCAAAAGTAGACCCCCTAGCCCGCACCTCGAAACTCGAAAAATTTCACAAAAATCGAACACTCATTCCTATACGAGTTCAACCATACTAAAATTATCAAACTCCGATATCAATTCGTCCCTCAAACCATTATTTTACACTTTGAAAGTTTTCTTCAAAAATTCCCATATTCCTCAACTCAAAACATTAATTTAATGATAAAAATAAAATAAAACCATGGAATATAAACATTTTTAGGTGAATCACACTTACTCAATTAATTTGCTTGAAAAACCCACAAAGAATCACTCAAAACCGAGCTCTAGAACTCCAAAAATGTTAATAATGGCTAACCCTCGAAATAGAGAACTATATATTCTGCCCAGGTGTTTATGCATCACGATCGCAGAACATCCCTCGCGGTCGCGAAGAAGAAAAAAGAAGGCTGCCCAAAACGACCCTACGCGAACGCGAACGCGAACAAAGAGATGCGATCGCGGATAATTGTGAACTAAACTTACAGATGAAAGGAAATATGGCATGTCAATAGTACACTACGCGATCGTGACTGGCACTTCGTGATCGCGAAGAAGGTTATCAGACACAAGAAACCATCAACTCAAAACTTGAAGAAATAGCCTGTAGCCCATCTGAAACACACCCGAGGCCCTCGGAACCCCGTCTAAACACACCCACAAGTTCAATAACCTAACACGTACTCACACGATGTCTCAAATCACATCAAACGACGTCAAAACTACGAATCATACCATGAATCGAACTTATGAGCTTTCAAATCTTCCAACTTCTAAAACTCGCACCGAACCCTATGAAATCAACCCGGAATGACGTAAAATAATGTAGGCAAGTCCCAAATGATATAACAGAACTGTTCCAACTCTCAGAATCGCATTCCGGCCGCGATATCACCAAAGTAAACCCTTGGTCAAACCTCTCAACCTTGCAAACTTCAACTTTCGCCGAAGTGCTTCAAAATTACCCTACAGACCTCCAAATCCAAATCCGGACGCACGCCTAAGTCCAAAATCACCATACGAAGCGTTTGAATTATCAAAACCCCATTCCAGAGTCATTTACACAAAATTCAAATTTCGGTCAACTCTTATCGCTTAAGCTTCCAAAACTAGAATCCTTCTCCCAAATTGACTCCGAGTCATCCGGTAACTGAACTAGACAACGCATGCAAGTCATAACACTTAATAAGAAGCTGTTCAAGACCTTATGCCGCCGAACAAGATTTTAAATTATCAAAATGACCGGCTAGGCCGTTACACCCTCCCCCTCTTAAACAAACATTCGTTCTCGAACATGCCAAGAATCGTCCAGAAGTCACCAAATCACTGAATGCATTCATCCAACATACACCCGCGGGTGAGCCCACGTCATCTCAATCCACATAAGCCTGATGACACTACCTCAGTAGTAATATATCCCTTCCACCAACACCAATAAGCCTAAGAGTCAAAATGTCCACCATCCGCTGATCTCCAAAAGACCCAATTTTCACATTCACACCCGGTATCAGCCTCAACCAGTTGCAACCACTTATGCCTACACCCATAAAGTACAGCGGCACAACGTGACACATCACACATAGGCCCATAATAACAAGTCAACTCCAATTGTAGCAGCGGGAATGTCTTCACTACCAGATATTGCATTAAGAGATTTCTAGTCATAATAAATGCCTGAAATCAACGTCAGCACCTGCCATTAGCCTCATATCCATTAGAATCATGTTTTAACCTTCCACAACACTGACAATGATGCAAGAAATATGAAGACCTCATAACTATTCATCTGAATCAACACATCAAGTCTAACGCCACCAGGCACACACCACATGAGCTAAAACCCAATGAAAACATCATGAAAATAATTGAATATGTAAGGAGAGGCACATAAGAGAATATCGAACAAGCCCGACAGGCACGACCCTCTATCAGTACCATCGTACGAATCAATTTACAAGGAAAAATCAAAGTATATGAACAAATCACAAGGATCTTATCCTGATATAACTTCTACTGCGGCATGCAACCCGGTTCAAAACAACCAAATCATATGAAATTGCGAGGGTGTCACCCTCAACTCTGTATCACAAGTAGAGTACACATCATACCAACCGAAACCTTCTACTAATTCAATTTCTGCATTAAAATCATAATAATTATTGAACTCTCACCCCGGTAGAGCATCTAAATCACAAACCGTAACCAAATTACATAGAAATCAGATCAAAACCTACTGTAATGGACAATAGTTATTCACTTCTAATCTTGTAACTCTCAATAATGAATAAAAATGAAACGATAGACACGGTCTACCACTTATCGAATCTCCCAACAGAGGTAAGCACATAAGTAGAGTACTAATCATGAAACTCACCCATAAGTGAAACAACAAATAAGGGAACTCGCCCCAATAAGCAAAACGAAATCAAAATATGAATGGTGATCCTCTTTAACAAATCAAAAGCATACCTATATGACGTCATCTGGCGTCGAGGCCTCAGGTCTACTATATGAAATACATCAATTGGTCGGGCCTCCTCCTCTTGAGCGCCCTCTACTCACCTGAATACCCCGTTGTGACACATCTATCCAGAGTATGGGACAATCTCTCACTAAGTGGCTGGTATCTCCACACTCAAAGCAACCTCTCGGCTGACGTAGTTGTGGAAACTGTGCAGGATGGGTACTCTGAGACCCATGAGTACCTGAAATACCGTGTGAAGCATGAAGTGCAAACTGAACTGGCTGACCCACAAAACCTCTATCATGTCGTACCCTGCCTCCAAAATAAGGACTAGTAGATCTCTACGGTATGCGAGGCCTCCTAGTCTCACTGTCCTCTCTCTCCTGACCTCGCATGTCCTCTTTCTCCTGGCCCCGCTTGTCCTCTCTCTCATGGTCCTACATGCCCTCCAATCGGCGAGCAATCCCTACCACCTACTAAAACGAAAAATCCGACTTCAACTCCCGAGCCATGTTGAGCCGAATATCATGTCTGATCCCCTCAATGAACCTACAGACTCACTCTTTAATTGTAGTGACCAAAGCATGTGCATGCCTAGCCAAATCATTGAATCTAACGTCATACTCTGACACTGACATTGTGCCCTGGCGCAGCTGCTCGAACTCCGCGCGCCATGCATCCTGAAGGGACTGAGGTACAAACTCTCTCAGGAACACACCTGAAAACTAAGACAAATTAAATGAAGATGCCTTGGCCGGGCTACCCAAATCATACGCCCTCCACCACTGATAAGTCGCTCCCATAAGCTAGAACGTAGTAAAAGCAACCCCACTCATCTCCACAATAACCATAGTGCGTAGAATGCGGTAGCACTCCTCTAGAAAGCCCTGAGCACCCTCTAAAGCTAAATCACTGAAAGTAGGAGGGTCATACTTCTTGAACCTTGCAAGCCTAAGATATTCTTCCTCAGATGATACTGCCCTAACCACGGGATAAATTGGAACCACAGGCCGTGTCGCCATGACACTTGGAACCTGACCAACGTGAACTCGTTGCTCTGGAGTGTAGCGGGGAGAGTTTGAGTTCCTCCTACGGTTTGTGAAGTAGCTGGTGCAGCTAGAATCAACCCCGCCTGAGCCAATGTACCAAACATGCTCAGGAGATATGCTAAAGTCTCCTGAAGTCTGGGTAATAGTAGGCGCCTTCGGTACCTGTCCCCCAACCGGAGCTACTAACGGCTCCTCAACTGCTGCTCTGGTAGGTGCCCTAGCTGTGGCGCGTGCTCCTCCTCGGCCTCTAACTCTGCCCCTAGCGACACCTGCTCCGGGGGCACTATCATCAATAACTACAGCTCGTGTCCTCACCATCCGTGAGAGAATGAAATAATAAAATCTCAAACTTCGAGACCAATAAACTCGCATGATAGGAATGAAGGAAGTGAAATTGTCCTAATAGTTTCGTAGCCTCTCGAAGATAAGTACAGATGTCTCTGTACCGATCCGCAAGACTCTACTAAACTCGTAAAAACTCGTAGCACCTATAAACCTAGAGCTCTACCAACTTGTCATGACCCAATTTACCCTCTGTTAGGTTTCGTGATGACACCTTGCCTAACATTAACTGAATAACAACAATATTTAAACTAACAAATGACAATTTTGAAATAGAAATCTTTATACAATTTTACAATCCCAAAAACGGTAGTACAAGTCATAAGCTCTAGTGAGTATGCTAGAAAAACCTCTAAATACAATTGTTTCAAAACAAGGATAAAAAATGTAGATACAACATCCGAAGGTGACTTCGAAGCCTGCGAATGCAGCAGAAGGTTTACCTTGAGTCTCCACAGTAAAGTCCGAACGGCTAGCTAATGATCGACTGACTCCAAAATACCTAGATTTGCACAAAAATGTGCAGAAGTGTAGTATAAGTACACCACAACAGTACCCAACAAGTATCAAGAATAACCTCAGTGGAGTAGTGACGAGGAACAATCAAGACACCTCCTGGACTAAATACTCTGAACAAGTATAAGTGGAGAACTAAGAGAGTGCAACAAAACTACAGATAATGAAAATAATGATACAAAACTTACCATAGGAAATAGAAACTACCATTAACAGCGGAACACCACAAGAAATAACACAGAAGAGTAAGTTGAACACAGTTTAAACCCGGTGAATATAATGAAAAGAATGACATGTAGCAACTAGATGAAAATAACCACTTTCACATCAGGTTTTATCCAATAATCTCCACGAGGTACTGAACCTCAAAATATTCATAATTCATGGATCCCAATTTGTGAACCCTAAACACTTGGTATCATGTGCCTTCATTACAACCAATAACTGCACGGACGGTGCACGTGACAATAGAACTAGACGATGGTGTGTAGAAATGATCAATAACATCAAGATCCATTTTCTTGAATCGTTAGAGGTGATTAACTATGTGTATGCTTGTGTTAGTGTTCTATCACAGTTCAGGCCAGCTAATAAGAATAGAAATAATGAATGACACATAAGAAACGATCACCACGAAATGAACATGGTATAACACACATAGGGTAGGCACACCAATACACAAATAACAATAATAACAATAATAACAATGCCCCCAGGATATGACAAGTCATCACAATCAATCCCCGACATAGTCCACCTTGTCTCGCCACGTGCGCAATAATAAACTAAATGCCCACCTTGTCTCGCCACACGTGCATAATAATGTTCTCACCTTGTCTCGCCACATGCGCAACCCACATATCTAGCCCGCCTAGTCATGCTGCATGTGCAAATATCAATAGTAACAATAACATGGCAGAAACCTCGTGCAATACCATAACATCTGCACGGCAGAAACCTCGTGCATCACAACAACAAGTACAACAAGAACAATGACAATAACGCAAGAGTACGGCAAATAAATTAGCTCAGAAATTCCAGAACTCAAAGAAATGGAAGAAACGAACTCACAAGGAAAGACATAACAGAAAATAACTATGCCACCTAGAAATACCTCAACAAGGAAGAGATATTGTGTAAGTGCAATTCAACAACAAGGGAGATATCACGGGTCAATAATTCCGAATAAGGATAAGGAAACTATGATAAGGGATAATTAACTTAATTTAGGATTTAGCACTCACGAAAAAGGCACAACAATTACAATTAAGGTTAAGTAACGGAAAGGATAATAATGGCCTCAATTAAGGATAAACAATTACATAAGAGATAATAATAATTTCAAATAAAGATAAGCAGTTAGGAAATGATAGCATGGAAATCGTAGAGGCAAAAACTTCAGTTAAGGCACACAAGAGTCAAATAGGCAATAATAGTGGAACATGAAGAAATTAATTCCAAATAAAACACGTAGAGGTAAAGCTAGTAAATGGGAAAACTTAACATAATAAAACAACTTCATATATAATGAACATAAGAACCTACGAGCCCTAAAAGGTCAATTTTCCACAAATAATCCCGCGCACGTACTCGTCACCTCACGTACACGGACTTTACATGATACAATTAGCATAAAAGACTCAAATCCTAAGGGAGTAGTTCCCCCACACAAGGTTAGGAAAGATACTTACCTCAAAGAAGATAGATCGACACTCTAAAATGAACTTCCCGAGTGACATGACCTCCGGGCAGCTCAAAATCTATCCAAAATAACTTCAAAGCATAAATAAAACTCATAACTAACTATTCCGGAGCAAAAAGCCTCAATCTTTATCAAAAACTAAAAATCAACCCAAAAGTCGATCCCTGGGCCTGCACCTCGAAACCTGACAAATTTTACAAAAACCGAACACCCATTTCTATACGAGTTCAACCATACAAAAATTACCAAATTTTGATACCAATTCGTCCGTCAAATCATCATTTTACACTTGGAAACTTTTCTTCGAAAATCCCCATTTTCCTCAACTCAAAACATTAATTTCAAGAGAAAAATAAAGATTAAATCATGGAATATAATAAATTCTAGGTGAATAACACTTGCCCAATTGATTTGCTTGAAAATCCCGCAAAGAATCGCTCAAAACCGAGCTCTAGAACTCCAAAAATGTTAGAAATGGGTAACCCTCTGAATAGAGAACTATATATTCTGCCCAGTTGTTTATGCAACGCAATCGCGATTGGCACTTCGCGATCGCGAAGAAGGTTATCAAACACTAGAAACCAACAACTTAAAACCTGAAGAAATGACCCGTAGCTTATCCGAAACACACCCGAGGCCCCCGGGACCCCATATAAACACACCAACAAGTTTCATAACCTAATACGGACTCGCTTGAGGTCTCAAATCACATCAAACAACGTCGAAACTACGAATCGCACCATGAATCGAACTTATGAACTTTCAAATCTTCCAACTTCTAAAACTCGCGCACCCTATCAAATCAACCCGGAATGACGTTAAACTTTGTAGGCAAGTCCCAAATAAGATAAAATAGTTGTTCTAACTCTCAGAATTGCATTCTGACCCCAATATCACCAAGGCCAACTCTTGGTCAAACCTCTCAACCTTCCAAACTTCAACTTTTCCATTTTTCGCCGAAATGCTTCAAATCACCCTACGGACCTCCAAATTCAAATATGGACGCACGCCTAAGTTTAAAATCACCACATGAAGCTGTTGAAATCATCAAAAACCCATTCTGAAGTCTTTTACACAAAAGTCAAATTTCGGTCAACTCTTACCGCTTAAGCTTCCAAAACTAGAATATTTCACCCAAATTGACTCCCAGTCATCCGGTAACTAAACTCGACCACACATGCAAGTCATAACACCTAATACGAAGTTGTCAAGACCTTATGCTTCCAAATGGTACTTTAAGGTCTCAAAACGACTGGTCGGTTCGTTACACCAATATGTCATGATGAGGTCTTTGGGAACACACAAGAAAAAGAAGAAAGACGGTTCAATAGAAGGATGGGTTGAGACACATGCATCGGTACAATATGTAAGATCATAACTTTAAGACTATTTTCACTTTTATATTAATTTATTTATATAATCCTTATTACTTTTATTTCAAGATAGATATCATAGAAGCTTGGATGAATGGTGTCAGACACAGCCTACTTCTGATGATGCTACCCCAATCCAACTTTTACCCGATGATATGACTTCAATATGGACAGATGTGGCAGGTAGTGTATCCAAAGGAAGATTTTACGGGCTTGGAGTACAATTGCCTTCCTCTTTTCATCTATCGCCATTGTTTTGGGATGCTCCTACTGCACAAAATCAGGAAGAAATGGAAGCATTGCAAAAGCAAATTGAGTTGCTGTCAAAACAGTGTGAAACAGCCGAAGCTCACATTGCTAGAGTGTATAAATACATGAAAAAGCATGTGACCCACTCCTTTGACGATGAAGAGATTGAATCTGATGTGTAGTAGTGGTTCATGGTTAAAAACTATTCTTGGATGTTTAGATTTTATATTTAGACTTTATGGTAGATTTGGATGATGTGGTATATATGTTTAGACTTTATATTAGTGTCGATGTGTATTAGCTACTTAGACTTGATATTGAATATTTAGACTTTAACTAATATTTTGATTTGATATTATGGGATTTGAATGTTTGTTTGTTGAATTTGAAATTGGTTGCTTTAATTATTAGGTTGTTTAGTCGGAATTGGTTGGTTGAGTTGGAATTGGTTGGTTGAATTGGTTGTTTATAGTATTGGTCATTTGACAGGTGGTGTGCTAATTAAATGACAGTATTCTGCCAAAAATAACCCAGTTTTCCGACTATTGTAGTCAAAAATGTGCCCAGCATAATGATTTTCCAACTATAGTAGTTGGAAAAAATTTTCTGACCTACCTTTTTCCGACTACTCTAAATCAGTCGAAAAGCAATCGAAATAGGTACTTTTCCAACTACTTTCCTACTATTTTGGTAGTTGAAAAATAGCAAATTTCTAGTAGTGCTTGTTCATGGTAGCTCTAGACTTACGACAAATCTGTTTATGTATAATTCAGACAGATGATGTATTTATTTTACACTAGCTTTGTAAACTCTAAATCTTAGAAGCTCATGATTTGTACTACCAGTCCTCTGGAAATGTATAAGATTCAGATATTTTCTTTTATTTATTTGTCTCATTAAATTTCATTGGTATTGGTTTATTTTTAATTGGCTTACCTAATGGGTTGGGTTAGGTGTCATCACGACTAGTTGAATTTTGGGTTGTGACAAGTTGGTATCAAAGCTCTAGGTTCATAGGTTCTACGAGTCATGAGCAAGTGTCTAGTAGAGTCTTGTGGATCGGTATGATGATGTACATACCTATCTTCGAGAAGCTACAGGGCATCTAGGATAATTTTCCATCTTTCTTTCCTTATCGTGCAAAATTGGTTCAGCATGAAACATAACTCTTTGAATTCCTTCCACGCATTGTATGCTCATGTGAGCGCTCGGTATTGGTTGTACATCGACGGATTTTGATTCCATGGATGAGGTGCAAGATGTGATTTTGGTGTGCTGATTATGGGTCAGTCTAGAGGACTTGAGATCGGGTTTTGACTATAGCTTGAGCACGGGGATTTCGGCTGTGTGAGCACTTCTTTTGGACTTATATATCTGGTAGTGTCCCTATGAGTGGAATTTATGGCTCGATGAGTGGTTGGATGGCTATATGAAGAGTATAATGTGATTGCAGGATGTTTTTAGATGGATTGAATGTGACGAGAAGAGTTTGTTTGAGATGTGAAAAGGATTATTGGGTGTTTGATTTATGTCTTGATGTGACGTATAGTCTCGAGTTATGAGAGTATTGGAGGATCTTTCATGTTGTTTAATAGAGGAACAAATTAGGTTCTCATACCTTGTTGGTGAGTTCAGACCCAGGAAGATTAAGTGATTGCATAGTAGTCGTGGCTGTGAAAGGTTATAGAGAGATCTAAGCGAGTGGGTTATAACCTCCGAGGTAGTTTATGAATGTGTGTTTTTTATGATGTTGTGTGGAGGCTTTCTTTTCTACCAAGTGGGTTATACTTGTGCGATTTGAGTTTGGATCGGTGGTAATAGCTGACCTGACCGTCACGAGAATGAATGCGAGGTTTGCAGATGATTTGAGGTATTGAAGGGTATGTGTTACATGATCTTATGAGGGATTGGGTTGAATTTTGGTGCGGGATTATAGCAGTAATAGAGAATGGGTATTATAAGTTATTGAGTGTTTTGTCCTATGGCTTTGATTCAAGTGGGGGAGTCTGCTATCGATGATTTGATTGCGTGGTTGTGCGTTGTATGAGGCATACTTGTGAATCGATTATAACTTGCAGAGATTGAGATTGAATGGCTCGAGTAAAGGAATTTCTGGATACGGGTTATGTTACACTTTATGGGTATATGGAAATCATGGAATGATTGAGGTGTTATTCATGAAGGATGTATTACGCATGGAGTAGGAATTTTCTCGGTTGCGTTAAGGCGAGGTTACTTAAGTGGGTGTTGTCACGCTAATCAGGCACATGTCGTTTAGCCCCTTTGGGGTGGTGCAATTGAGATTTGAGAAGAGTGGATGATTCTCGAGAAAGTTCTAATGGATTCAAGATTTTTATGTAGCAATTGGAATTTTTATAGATTTGTATATGGCTATGGTATGAGATTTACATTAGGTGGTATCGAGACTCACAATATTTCTATATCATTATGGAGTACATATTTTAGTATCAGGAAGGTGATGAAAACAACTTTAGTTTCGTAGAAGGTCTCTTCAGAGTAGGTGTCTCAGTTGTGGTACTTTTGGGGTGCTTAAGAAGGAATACATCGGATTATAGGCCTTAGGGCGGTGTGGGTTTATGCTAGGGTCTCATGTGGTGAGTTTTGATTGAGGGTTGTGGTATTATGGCAAGGAGAATTATCAACTTGAAGGCAATATAGAAGGAACTCGGAGAAATAGGACACTTTCGTAGTAGGTTAGATCAGCACCGTAATGGATATGATCAGTTCTTAGGGTACTTATGATGTGGTGAGTCTCTGCAGGTATTTTGTGGCAATGATCTTAGGTTTTTGGTGACCTGCGTAGCATGGCTGAGTTAGAGCTCCTGTGTAATGACGTGAGGAGCATGTTGAGTAATGTGATTCTCTATTGGATGAGATCAAATAGAAGGTTCCCGGCCAATTGAGTATGTAGTTTTCTTGGGACTCAGAGTTGATCATAAGATTCTTATACTTTTCCTATGATGGCATGATAGATGTGGCGTGTTATGTGGGATTGAGATTTTCATGTGCTAGGTCACGACTTTGTTTCGAAGGGAAGATCATAAATTCTTAGACAGTATGAACGGTTTGAGAAGTTTATATGAATGAAAAACTATTTGGTAATTCCTTGGAAGGGTGCGCATTTTAGAAGATGCACTGTGTTCAGACTTGTGGATGCTTCATTGGTATTGTGGTACTCGTCTGGTTGATCGACTGCTGATATTCAGATTTTGCTATGTGGCACAGAAGAATTATAGAAGTTATTCACATGGGATGATGGTGTATGAGAGATGTGTTAGACATTCAGGCAGTAGAGTTGGATCAAATATGGTGATTTGTGTGTTCTATGGAATTGGATGCCGGGAATTCTCAGAAGCATATTATTTCGTGGTTGTGGACTATGAAGACGTGGCTAACGCTAGCCAGATGATGGAATGTGTTATGGTGAGGTCATGGTGGAATTTAGGAGGGTTATTTATCTATTTGTGGGTGACCAGAGTTGATTTGGGGTCCATTGATAGGCCCAATAAGGATTTGTATTCTACACCAGGTCGAATTGGTTGACTTCGCACTACTGTTGTTGAGGGGTGTGCCATTCGGTTAGAGTGAGCTTATTCGTGTTCTGATATGTTCTATGAGTTTCCCTTCTATGTCACTAGGGGTTGTGATTTGTTGGTTATATGCACACATGGTGCGGTACTATTTGGGCCTTATGACGGAGTTTGAGCAAGATGGGTATTAGGGTGTTGAATGATTGATTACACATTGGTTATACTCTTTCCCGATTGTGGTCTTGTGTTATTTGTCTCTTCATGATTATGATCATGCACCTTGATTACTTGATTTCAAATTACACGTGGTTATTGATTTTGAGTGTGACAGATGAGGTATTTCATATGGACCAGTGTTTGGATGGGGTCACGCATTGCAACGGGGTCATGTTAAGATATGATCCTTTGTGTTAGATTCGTGTGTCTTGGTTCTACTAGGTATGATGGGTTCGTAGAATTTCGTTTGTGGTTGTACTTGTTGAACATGCGGGATGGTTCTCTCGTTTGAATCATTTTCCATGATTGAGTATATTTAGGTTGATGCTTATTGGTGCACGGATTTCACGGGTTGTGGCTGTAGATTGTATTGGTGTGGCATGTCACTAGAGTGGTTGTGTTGGATGAGATGAGGTCATTGGACCTAGAATAGATACTATCGTATTTGATTACAGAATGTATGGAGGATAATGTCAGATGTGGGCTTAAAAATTGGCTATAGTTCTTACCAAAGGAGGGAGAGTTACATGACTTGTTGGTCTGATAAGTGGTTACGAGTTTCTGCGTGTTTCTTTCATCATCCGCAGTGTACGAAGATTTTAGAATGAGATTTTTTTTATATGAGGTTTATTACCAATACCGTTTTATTTTTAAGCAGCTACGGTGATTAAAAATTATTTCTATGAGTATTTGAGTTATGTATATCATGTGATCGTGTCTTGGGTTATTGTTAAGGCTCGATGTTGTTTATTCAGACTTATACAATGTATAGATGCGAGATTTGGGTTTTATAAGAAATTTGGGATGTTGGAAAATTGGATTCCAAGGTTTATAAGCTAAGGTTGGATTAAGGATCTTCAATTATGTTGTGTTATCGGGCCTATATGGAATAGGTTGATGTGGAATCACCCTTGGGTATGTGCATGGTAAGGTTACACGGTGATTTGAGGGCTTTGGAACGACTCTGGGCATGTTCGAGAACGAACATATGTTTAAGTGGGGGAGGATGTAACGACCCGACCAGTCATTTTGAGCATTTGTACTTCGCTCGGTAGTTTGAGGGAATGGGTAGCTCCGTATGATGTATTATGACTTGTGTGAATCATCGGTTTTGATTTTCAGGTTATTCAGAATTGATTTGGAAGAATGAATTTTATGATTGAAGCTTTATGTTACCGAGTTGAACAAGTTTGACTTTTTAGTATTTGACATTGGATTGGAGTTTTGATGGTTCAGTTAGATCCAGATGGTGATTTTGGACTCGTGCAAATGTCTGGATTTGCAATTGGATGTTTCTAGAAAGTTTCGGCGCAAATTGACGAAAGCTGGAAATTTGAAGGTTTGAAAAGTTCATAAGTTTGACCGAGAGCTGACTTTGATGATATTGGATTCAAATTGTGGTTCCGGGAATTGGAATATCTTCGTTATGTCATTTGGGACATGTAAGCAAAATTCGGGTTCATTCGGGTTTGATTTGATATGTTTCGGCGTGAGTTTTGGAAGATGAAAGTCCAAAGTTCAGTTAAGTTTGAATTGAGGTGCGATTCGTCGTTTCGATGTTGTTATGCGTGATTTGAGGCTTCGAGTAAGTCCATGTTATATTATGGGACTTGTTGATATGTCCGGACGGGGTCCCCGTGGGCTTGGGTAGTTTCGGATAGGTTTGGGTTGTGTTGCGCTCATTTTTTTATGTTTCGACATTATTTTTTCAAGCATAAATGGTACCACATTAAGCAAATGAGCTCCAATTTCTGTTTTTATATAAGCACTAGATCCGTATTATAATTGCGGAGACATAGAAAAAATAATGTCGAATTTGGACATCGTATATGGTCATTTTACTAAGAATTGGGTTGCCACGTTTTTTAGATTAATTATGAAATTGCCACTGACTTCATATTTAAAAATCTGCACTATTTTCAAATACTGAAATCAATATATCTCCTTCATTATAAGGTCAAATGGAATGATTCAAAAGCCTAACGTGAATGGAATTTCACAAGGAGTCCATTGGAGGCATCAAAAGAGAGTTTCAGGATCATTTGGCACACGAAACGAGGCATAACAATTGGCCAAAAATATTTAATCTCGAGAGTTTGTTAATTTGGTCATATTTTGAGTTGGAGGGGAGGGGAGCTTGGATTTGGGAAATGTTTGAGGCTATTCTCACCATATGAATTGGGTTAAGTGTGATCTATTCGGTTTTGGTTATATTTCATGAATCTATCTTCACTTTTGGTAATTGGATTGTGAATTTTAAAGAGAAAATTGGGGGGTTTTGGTCCAAATTTCATAGAGTGATTTTTTGAGTTTTGAGCATCGATTTGGAGTTGGATTTGGGTGAAACTAGTATGGTTGGTCTCCTAATTGAATAGGTTGTTGGATTTTATGAGTTTTGTCGAGTTCCAAGGCACGGGCCCGGGTTTGACTTTTTGGTCGATTTGGGATTTTGATTAAAGATTCGACCTTTATTGATTGTGTTTATTTCCTTTGGCATAATTGATGTGTTTGAGTTTCTTTTGGCTAGTTTCGAGCCATTCGGAGGTTACTACGCGCGTGATGGAATCTTTCGAGCATCATTTGGCTTGCTCGGCATTGGATTTTGCTTGTTCGAGGTAAGTAACACTTTTGAATTTGGTGCTGAGTGTATGAACCCCAAATATATTTGATATGTCTTTGGTGTTGAGGTGACGCACATACTAGGTGATGGGTGTGTGAGTGTGCACCGTGTGAACTGTGACTCGGTTATTTCTGTGGTACTATGTAGTCACCTAATCTTATTTATATCCATCAAATCTCTATGTGCTAGAGTAATTGAGCTGTGATCTATGTTAAAAATCATGACTAGGCTATATGTTTATCCTATTGGGACCCACTGGGGTCATTTCTACTGTTGAGTTACCTGTTTTTATTGAAACTACATACTAAGCCATACACATTCACCTACATACTAAGTCATACACATTCACTTATTATAGCGCTTTGGCGGAAGGATCCCCTCCGGAGTCTGTATACACCCACAGTAATCGCAGGTACCTACTGAATGCGAGTGTTGAGCTCGAGTACCGATTGATTGGGAGGATTGAGTGACAATGAGGACTGAGTAGTTGTGAGAACTGAGTGATTGGGAGGACTATGTGACTGGGAGGACAAAGCACTACAAGAAATTGGATTTTTAGCGACAATATATAGCGGCGACCAAAAATGTTGCTACAGAAGTTACACCTTTAGCAGCGACTTTATAAATCGCTTCTAAAGGTGATTATTTAGCAGCGACTTTTCTGAGGTCGCCTCTAATGTGGCTGAAATTTTCGGTACCCGCTAAAACTAAAATTTTGGCTCCATATTATTTGTAACGACTTTAAAAAGTCGCCCCTTAATCCCTATTGTAGCGACTGGGTCGCTACTGATCCTCTTATATTTTAATTGAAAATACAAAGTATAGGTTTAAAGAAAATTCTGAAGACCAATTTTTTTTTTCAGTCGGTTTTCTCTCTCTCTATCTCAAAACTCTCCTCCCTCTCTCTAAAATCCCTCATGGTAACAGCCTACTTTTCCCCTCAAATTAGGGATTATCTGCTCCAAATCTCTCAAATCAAAGATAAGAAACTCATCAATTATCAGGTTTGTGGTCAATCCCTAATTTTTCCCATCCGATTTCTGTCATATAGTTGAGGGGAGGAAAATTTCACATCCGATTTCTGTCATATAGTTGCTGAGTTTTCCCTAATCTCAGCGACTTTTCTGAGTTTTGTGCATTTTTTTAAATGGAAACCCATATTAATTTTTATATAATTTTAAGTTTGGGTTTTTTTTATTAGGATTCTTTATTCTGTAAGGTAAAATCTTCAACACGCGGTTAGGTATTATCATTATTTCAGTGATTTTACATTTGTATTCTCAGATTTTATTTCGCTTCTGGTTTTTGATTCAAATTTCTTCATTTTGATTCCAGCTCATTTGTTGCATGTGTTGTATCTGCATGTCTGATCTTTTTCAGTTTTTCCTTTGTTTGGTGAAACATTTGAGCTTGGTAATGGGACTTTGGGTATTTGTTAATTAGTTTTTGATTTTTTCCTATCTTTTGGATTTCTTTCTTGCTAGATTTATTATATGCATTCAGCAGTTGTATCTTATTTGATTTTTGAAAATAGCTACATAGATGCATATTTTGTGATATACTGGTATTTCTGGTGTCAGTCAAGGCGTTTGATGATACACTGAAACAAGTTAATTTTTTACTTAGTGAACAAAAAAGAGTAAAACTGTTTTAGCTGGTCTTAGATGGGCTGAACTGATATGTGTGTCGGCCTTTTAGGTCACTTTATTTTATCTCAATCCTGCAAAGTACTCTGTGGTATTCTAAATTTTAGTTTTGTTAGACTCTAAAACTAAAGAACAAATGAGCGGCATTAGATTTTTCTCTTCGCTAATAACAACAAGAGATTTAATATTCCAACACGTAACCAACTTAGCAACTCTACGCATCACTTACCAAGAGAAGCCGACACTGATCACTTATCATCACGGATGTGTGTGTGTGTGTGTATGTATGTTGTGAGTGAACATATAAGCAATGGTTGAAAAGGTAGGCCAATAGGAAAAGCTTAAATCTTTGATTACTAGATGAATTTAACTTCTAAAAATCATCATATGAGCAAATATTTGTAGAACAGGCCACAGGACTTTAGTTTAGAGGATAAGCACGGGATTTTTGAATCCTGTGGCAATAAAGAGCCTTGTATTGTCCATATAGTTATGAACTCTGTGCCACTGCAGATCGGAGTTAGAACAACTGGAGTGAATTGTATGAGCAATTCTGAATGGGACTATGCTTGTTTATCTGTCTGATTTAGCTCGAGAGTTCAGTGGTGTATAGATTTTGTTGTTCTGGTTCTTGTGCAGTTTTTATGCTACTAGTAAAGAGTTTCACCTTTTTGATTAGCTGAAGAACAAAACTTGTATGAAAAGAAAAGGAAACTTATAATGGATATTTGGTTATTTTCATGTATTAGAGATTATGCTTGTTGCTATTTTTATGCTTGTAATTGTGAAAATAGATTGCTTTTAATCCCTTAAACAAGAATCTACTAAAATCTTATGATCTTTGAGGTATTATAACTCATTGGTTGATGTAAATCTGGGCATAAATCGGTGCTTTATGTTTCTGGTTAAGTGCTTTTGTTGGGCTCTGTGATGATGTAACTGAAGTCTTGTTTCTCAAAACATTCGCAGTGGTGGCCTAAATCTTTCGCCTTCGTCGGGCTTGAGATAATGTTGTTTTTATTCTGACTTGGATGTTTGATATTCCCCACCTACTTCAATACCAAATCTCTTCCTTTTTTAGTTGCAATTGTGATAATATGTTGCTTCAAACCCTTAAACATAAAAGGAACTATGCTGATGCCGTTCTTGGCATAATTAGTTACTCTAGTTTTTTTTCATTGTTCCGTTCTTGACATAATTAGTTACTACTTTGGTACTTTTTTTAATTGTATAAGTGCTTTATATTCATTGTGACATAGTGTTATCTGAAGCGCATTTGTAGTTAGTATGGATTATTCATTATTAATGCTGTAGATGGTTCAGAACAACATCCAAATTAGGTTTGCATCACTTGTGAATACTTTCTTGGCATAACATCCTGTTGTTAAAGGCCATGACCAATGTAACCCTTCAGATAGTAAGATTTAGAAGTCGTTTCTTGGAAATGGACTACTTTTCTGTCTACTTAATGGTTGTTAGTTGACTATCTGCATTAAGATATTACTTAAAATGGTCATTCTGTTTCACATGTTATACTGGTTAGTAGATTTTCCATTATGATAAATTTTGAGGGATGAGATATCTTTTACATAAAGCTTCTAACATCTGATCAATTAACATGATNGATTTTCCATTATGATAAATTTTGAGGGATTTTACATAAAGCTTCTAACATCTGATCAATTCACATGATGCAAATGACCTTTTTTCAGGAGCATATCATAATGAGTGACTGCATCTGTGTCAATTATAGTTTATGAAGACCGAGAGAAGCCAACACTGATAGTGATCTAGCTCTAAATCGTAAGTGTTAAGTTTGTATCCTCTAAGTAGCTAGATAATTCTTTCATATAAGTAACTTCATATTGGATAAATATTGTATATTTGGGATCTTAACTACAGTAGCTGCTATTTTTTTTTTTTTAAAGTCCACATGTCAAAGTTAGGTCTCCCTAACCAGGTTTTGATTTCTTCCAGGTTTCAAGCTAACACGAATTAAAGTTTGAGTTTGGGTTAAACGGCTAGAAGGACTCTCATTTGGTTTTCTACTCCAAAGAAGGTTAGTGAGCCTTGACATCTCTTCTCTTTCAAACCATCTAATTAAAATCGTGATTATTCTGCTGTTTTCTATTATTTATGATAAGTTTAGTAAGTTGTCTTTATGTGTTTTTCATTAGTTCATGATTGAATATCAAACTTTAGAGTTATAAGCTTATTTAACAATCTGAAATTAGAATCATGTACTAATCAAACGTGTTGCTTGCCCTGCATATCCTACTGCTCCTTTGCCTGCTTCTAAGGTGCTTTGAATTCTTCTGTAGTTATCAACATCTGATATTTAGGTTTGGAACTAGTCATATGTTGGAGGTCTTTCCTTCACTCTAATTAAACTAATTTATGGTGTGGCTCTGATAATTAACTAAGTGATATTGATTTATCTGCATATACTTTTACCTTCGCTATTTGATAGTGAATTGCTTTTCAGAATACTATGTGTAGTTCTCTAAAGTTCTTCATTGATTCATATCATATTTGGCTGCGAATTTCCTTAATTCATTCGCTTATGAGTTTTTCTTCTTTATTTTTTTGGGTGGGATTTGGGGTCACAGTCCAGGTTAGTGCGTTCTGTATGGCGGCTGACTGGTTGTTTGCTCTATTGGCAATTTCTAAAGTCGGAAACCCCAGCAAATTACAATTCTTTCCAGCTTTCTTGTTCAAATAAAATTCTGTATGTTTTCTCCAGTACTGGTGATTGAAACAGATTCTGGCAGATCTCTTAACAACATTAACAGAACACTCTCGCATCAAAACTTCACCTTTCTATTCATTGCTTAATGGGGTTGACAAATTCAGCATCATCAGAAACTGTAGAAACCTCAACTTGACTAATAATCCCATCATCTAATTCTTCCATTATTCTGGAATATAATAAGAGACTAACCTTTCCATTATTCTAAAAATAGGAATGGATAAAAGTTGGTTGAATATTAGGAATCGAGGTGACCAAAGGTACAGAGATGGAGTAGATGGCTTTCTTAGTTGGGCATTCAGTCAACCAAGGGGAAGCACTATGATATGATGTCCTTGTAAACGGTGTATAAATACTGCATTCAAGCTAAGGTCCGAGGTAAGAGGAGACTTATTGAAAAAGGGTTTCTCGGATTCTTACAAAGTGTGGGACTTGCATGGAGAAGTGTTAGTTAGAGTTGAAAATTCTAACGTAACACTCAATAATGAAGTAGAAGATGATAACATTGAAGAGGATAATATTACAGAAATGATTCACGACGCTCGTGGACATACGAATGTGGAGGATAATAATAATATTTCTATGGACAATGAAGATCCAAATTTACATGCATCAAAGTTCTACAAATTATTAGAAGATGCTCAGACAGAACTTTATCCTGGTTGTAGTAAAGTCTCAAAGTTATCTTTTGTTGTTAAACTACTTCACTTGAAGTGCCTTAATCATTGGAGCAACAAATCAATGGATGAACTGTTGAGTTTCTTTAAAGAAGTTCTTCCGGAGGGGTCATTTGTGCCCAGTTCTTTCTATGAAGCGAAGAAAGTTCTTCGTGACCTAGGCTTGGGTTACACCAAAATAGATGCATGCGAGAATGATTGTATTTTATATTGGCGTGATTATGCCAATGCACAATCATGCCCTAAGTGTGATAAGTCTAGATGGAATTTAGAAGAAACCAAAGGCAAGAAAGTAGCTTGTAAAGTGTTGCGACATTTTCCAATCAAACCAAGGCTCCAGAGATTGTATATGGCAAGAGAGACCGCAAAAAAGATGAGGTGGCACAAGGATAAAAATGTTGATGATGGTGTCTTGCGACATCCATCTGACTCCATAGCGTGGAAATCCTTTGATGAGCGACATCCCACCTTTTCAGCTGAATTAAGAAATGTTCGATTAGGTTTAGCAAGTGACGGGTTCCAACCTTTTGGGAACATGAGTGCCAATTATAGTATTTGGCCAGTCGTACTAGCAACATATAATTTTCCCCCATGGGATTGCTTGATGGATCCATATTTCATGATGACACTTCTTATTCCAGACCCTAAGTGTCCAGGAAATGATATAGATGTATACTTGCAACCAATGATTGAAGAGTTGAAAGAATTATGGGATGGAGTCGAAACTTATGATTCCTACTCAAAACCAAATTTTATGATGTGTGCGGCTGTAATGTGGATGATTAATGACTTTTCTGCATATGGGAACCTTTCAAGATGGTCAACAAAAGGCAAGCTTGCATGTCCTTGTTGCCACAAAGACACACAATCAGTTTCGTTGCGTAGTAAGTTGTGTTATATGAGTCATCGTCGCTTCCTTTCAATGGAGCATCCATGGTGCCGAAATAGGAGAAAATTTGATGGAAAGGTAGAAAAGAGGGCTGCACCTACGCCTTTAACAGGAAATGAAGCACTTATGCAATTACAGGGCTTGGGCAATGTGAGTTTTGGGAAGGGAAAAAAGCGAAAACGTGACTTTCCCCAAAGTGCTTAGAATTGGAGGAAGAGAAGTATATTTTTTCAATTGCCTTATTGGAGTACTCTTTTGTTACGACATAACCTTGATATGATGCACATAGAGAGAAATGTGTCTGACAATATAATATCAACTTTGATGAATATGGTTGGAAAGACAAAGGACACATTAAAAAGTAGATATGACTTGGTGGACCTTGGTACTAGGCAAGAATTGCATCCAATTGAGGATGGGGATAATGTGTTGCTACCGGCAGCATGTTACGCATTGTCCTCGGAGGAGAAGTTGAAGTTATGCCATTTTTTGGCTAATATGAAGGTTCCTGATGCTTTTTCATCAAATATTTCAAGGTGTGTACATATTAGAGAAAAAGATCTATAGATTAAAAAGTCATGATCACCATGTATTATTGCAAGAGCTTCTCCCAGTTGCAATACGTGGTTTATTGCCTAAAGAAGTATGTGAACCAGTTATAGAGCTTGGAAAGTTTTTCAAAAATCTATGTTCTAAGACCTTGACAATCGAAGGTCTTGACATCTTGGAGGTTGAATGTGCATGCACATTATGAAAACTTGAAATGATTTTTCCGCTGCATTCTTTGATGTCATGGTTCATTTGCCAATTCACTTGGCAAGAGAGGCAAAGCTTGGTGGACCAGCTCAATTTCGATGGATGTACCCTTTTGAGAGGTAATTTATTATATAATTTTAATGCCATAATTTGAATGGCACATTATATTGATGAGTTATTTCAATATAGGTATTTGCGAACACAAAAGTCATATGTTCGCAATAATGCTCATCCAGAAGGTTCAATTGCTGAAGGTTATTTGGCAGAGGAAAGTGTCACATTTTGCTCCAGATACTTAAAGAATATGTCAACCAATTTTAACAAACCGGCCAGGAATGACGATGGACCTATGTCAAATGGGGAGATGTCTATCTTCAAAAAAAGTGGGCAAAAAAATGGTGGTTCAGAAGGCATCATGCTCTCTCATGATGAGTTCAAACAAGCATGTATGCATGTGCTTCAAAATTGTGAAGAGGTTCTGCCATTCATGGAGTAAGTATCATATTAGTTTCAAGATAGGCTCACATTGAAATGTTTTAACAACATTATCTTAACTGACTCCATTTCAAAATATAGGGAATACCAAGGAGAGATTGAAATACAAGGTTCAATGAGTGATGCGATGCGTAGCAGTGGGTTTCTTGATTGGTTTCGTGCACGTGTAGGTGTCTAGTTAAGTGAAATTTTTATATCAGTATAATATTACAATGGCGTTATTAGTTACAACAATGTTGTTTAGCTTGTAGGTCTTTGTACTAGCTGCACAAGGGCGCGCAAACGAGGAGCTCATAAGCTTAGCTGTTGGTCCTGCACCAATGGTGCATCGATATTCCAGATTTGTGGTGAATGGATTCAGTTTCCATACAAGAGATCTTGAGATGAGAAGAAAAACACAAAATAGTGGAGTCTTTGTGAGTGGAGATGATTCAGACTCTAATAAGGAGTATTAGAGGACATTTATGAGTTGTCCTATATAGGAAGCAGGAAAGTTAACTTATTCAAGTGTCATTGGTGGGACGTGGATCGCTTGGGAAGGGGATATAAGATTGATAAAATATGGATTCACAAGTGTGAATACTCATTGTGCCTTGAACACAAATGAGCCATTTGTCTTGGCATCTCAGCCTGAACAAGTTTTTTACTTGGACGACATGGTTGATAAAGATTGTCTTGTAGTTGTAAAGACAAATCTTTGCGACCTTTTCAATATTCCCGAAAATGATGATTGTGTAGAAGTTGATGAGGAAGCATTGCTGAATGAAGAAGCTTATCAACAAGAGGAAGTTGAATTGAACATTTTGCGTACTAATGACCATGAAGATAATATCGTTTTGTCTTTACATAGGAATGATGTTGAACCACAAAGTATTAACAACAATTATGCAAGCAAACAAGTAGAAACAAGTGTGCATGATGAGGAAGAGAATTTTATTAATGACAATCATATAGATATATCTGGGGGTGAAGAAAGCGAAGAAGATTGGCTTGATGATAATGATGAATAAGATACTGATGATGCTCTTGAGAACTTAGAAGCAAGATAATATATATGTCTACTTTTTGTTTTGAAAAGTTCTCTGTAACTTTTAATTTCATAATTAGATTATATATTAAGCTTTTGTGAAATGTTATCGTTAGTTGCCAAGTTGTAATCAGCCCTTGTAACTGATGATGCTCTTGAAGACTTAGAAGCAAGATAATGTACTGATTGTTGTTGCCATGTATGAACCTTTGAACTGCTTGTTGACTCTTTCATTATGTACTGATGTCATGTATGAATCTTTGAACTGATTTTGATGAACCTTACATAAGAATAGGCAAATCTTTGAACTGTGTAGGCAGCAGTGCACTTCTATATTCTTACTGATGTTTTTGTATATCATGCATGAGGGTATGACAGGACGAGGTAAAGGTCGAAGTGGAACTGGTCGTGGACGTGGCCGTTTTCAAGGAAGTGGTAATGCTGTAGCGATGTCTCAGCCACAAGTACAACCAATAGGGAATAATGGTTGTGGACGTGGTCATTTTCAAGGAAGTGGTAATGCTGGAGCGATGTCTCAGCCACAAGTACAACCAATACGGAATACAGCAACATTTGTGTCGCAGCCACATGTACAACCAATAGGGAATGCTGCGGCATCTCCTGAGACAGGACAATCAAATAATCCTAGTCAAGAACCTCTAGAGATAGGACAAATATCAAGTAACCCTTGGCAGAGACCTTCTATAGAGATAGTATCGTCAAGGAATCTGGACAGAAGTGTGCTTCCCTCTCCTGAAGTTAAAAATGAAAATGTTGCAGGTTAGTTTTAATTTTCATTCATTCATTCTTCTTCTTCTTCTTCTTCTTCTTCTTTTTCTTTCTAAACGTCCAAAATGCGCCGAAATACTGGCGAACTTTTTTTTCCCTTCAGTTGTTTATCAGAAAATTTCTGCCTAATTTTTTCGTTTTCTGCCCAAATTTCTGATCACATATACTATTTTTTCTTTGTATAGTTTCTTCCAGAAGTAAAAAGAGAGGAAGAGGGAAATATAAATCCAAAACAATAGATATAAAAACTAAGTATGGTGGAAAAATTACAATTATAATTCCAGATGATATTGATAGAGCAGTAGGTCCTGGGGTTAGAGATATTGTTAATTATTGTGATTTAATAATGAGGAGCACTATCTCGTTCTATGATGGGAATTGGAAAAAAATTATTTCAAAACATGGATAAGCAATGTGGTTGAAGGTCAAGGTAAAATTATTTTTAATATCATATCAACTTCATGCTGCTTCATTTATTTTTGTGGTTAGAATATCAATTATAATGGTACATGTATGTTTAGGATAAATTTAAAGTTCTTGGCGACGTGCAAGAGCATAGGTTTCAAGCCTTTTCTATCGATACTATGCGACGAATATTTAGAGCTTGGAAAGCTCGACTAAGCATTCTCTACTCTCGCCATGTTGATGAAGGAAACATATTGTCTCGTCGACTAGAAGATATTGAGCTAGAGGACTGGAAATACTTATTATGGTATTTTGGAAGTCCGAAATTTAAGGTAACTTAATAACAATGTTTGATTCACTTCCCTTTGAATAATGGCTTCTTAATCATTGACTTAATGCAGGCTGTAACCGAGAGAAATAAAAAGAATACGGAAAAGAAGATAACTAAGCATGCTTGTGGTACGAGGTCTTTTGCAGAAGTAGAGGAATCGACAGTGAAATATATTTATTTATATGTCATTAATTAAAAATATTTGTTATTTATATAATCATTTATTTGATTCTGTATAATATCCTTGTTGAACTATATTTTAGAAAAATCTTCTTACTGGAGAGAAGGAATCGGTAGATAGAGTTTGGGAGATCCAACATACACGTAAAAATGATAGAGGAGAAACAGTGTGCGTGGATCCACAATCCCAACAGATTCATGTAATATTCTTAAATCAATATCTTACTATCTTTTATTCCTTTTTATTAGCTTTGGTGTAAATATTTATGCGTACTTGCAGTGCCAGCTCCGGGAACTTGTGTCTCATCAACAATCTGAAGAGATCGAGTAGCCCATGACTAGAGATGAGATTTTATCCTCTGTTCTTGGCGAAAGGACAAGTTATGTTCGTGGTAAAGGGTATGGAAAGAATCCTCCAAAAATTAGTCACAACCAAGCGGCAAACATAGAGGCTAGTGTGTCTTCTGCAATAGAAACTGTGCGTCAAGCGATGCAAGCTGATATAGATCGAAAGCTACAAGAACAACGTGAACAAATGGTTGTGGAGTTGAAAAGGAACATGGAGCAAGAGTTGCAAAGACAGTTGGATGAGAAGCTTGAACTTGTGAATGTGGAAGTAGAGAAGAGGGTCAGTTTAGAAGTAGCCAAGACAGTCCAAGAACAATTGGCTGCTCTCATGACCAGAATGCAACAGGTAATTTACTCTTAATATTTTTATACTATTATTGATCCATTCCATGCTCAATATGTTCTTTCAGTGTCCTCTGTTAGTGTATATTAGAGTACAAATAATATGTTGTTTAGTACTACCTATGGTTTACAAGGTGAAAGTGCAACATCCAGCTTTTCTCTAATGTGTAATCTGATAGTCTAGTTTTTGATGTATCCTTGCATACTGAATTCTGGTGTTGCTTAGGCCTTTTGTGTTGTGACTGGTATTTCACATGTTCAAGGCTGCTTAGGCATACTAAGTTCTGGTTCTTGTAGTGATAGTTATGTTAGTGGAACATAACAGATAATCAGCGTTTGAAATACACGCAGGTTACATTGGCCAAAGCCTTGATAGATAGAGTTGTATATGCGATACTTATGTTGGTGAAACGTAACGGATAATCGATGGGATAACTGAATTATGGGCATGCTGATTGGGCGGAATGAAATACGTAACTGGTGAAATAGTCGAAATACCCTCAAGCTGGTTTGAATATCACGGTTAAATAAAATAAGCTTAAGAGATCATTCAACTTAGTTTCGAAAGATAAAATCATATCACTTTCAAATGACACCAAATATTGACCTTTTTTGATATGTTTTTAGTTCTATGTTTTGGCTCCAAAGTCCAGTACCCATCTTTTGGCTCCAAAGTCCAGTACCTCGTGAGATTTCCACGCTCAAAATTCTGGGCAGCCATCTCTTGCGTTCCAAATCTTAGAAATTTATACTTTCATATTATTTATCTTAAACATTATTATTCTCACATTATACTGCTAATCACATTATTATTCTCACATGATCGGTGTTTGTGTCACTCATTTTGATGAGTTCAATAACACTGTTGAGTTGTTTATGAAGTTATTTGGACAGTAGTATTTATCGAATTAACAATGCTACTTTGTAGTTTGTGTTGTGCATGGCTAGTTAGTTTCTGTATTTTAATGGCCAATAATTAGTTAGTATTTCTAGATCACCAGATGTGAGATTTTTGTATTAGGTGCCCATGATACTAGTAAGTATTGAGAAGAGGCTACACCAGATTGTTTGTATTAGGTGCCCATGAATCACCAGATGCTAATTCTCGACCATGTTTTCTTTGAAACTTCACTTGAATGGTATGCTATCTCATGTTGGTCAATACTATATTATGCCTAAGTTCTTTATGCTATCTTTTGCCTAAGATGTAATATGTCCATTTTTGCTTCTGAAATCTTACAATGATTTAGTAATCTTGTGTATTTTTTTTTTTTTGTATAATAACAGGGAGGAGGTTCTTGAACGTGGAGAAAACCAAGGAGGGGCTTCTAGGCACTTAGTATATATTTTGCTCTTTTGGGATGTATATAATACAATTACAATGAAGTATTATGCATTACATATGTAATTCGCATTTTGGTAATTGAGTATTTAATATCCGACTTAAGATATTCTTTTGGTTTTTATAAAATACTAGTGGATGCGTTTCTATATATAATTTTGGTCATTACTATTGCTGAATTAAATAGATTTCAATTGTGACAAAATCTTATTATGTAATATTGAAGTTGCCACTGATTGTTTAATAGGTTTTGTAGCAATTATTATTGCCACTAAATGTCATTCTCTAGCAGCGAGCTCATAGTCTCCACTGATTTTTTAATATTTTTTATAGCAATTATTATTGCCACTAAATGTCATTCTCTAGCAACAAACTCATAGTCGCCACTGATGATTTAGTATGTTTTGCGGCGACACCAATTGTTACTAAAAGTAACTCTCCAGTGGCGATATGAAAGTTGCTGTAATAGCTAATTATTTTTGTGGCGACATTAGTTGCTACTAAATGAACATATATTGTAGCAATTAAAAAGTAGCCACTGATAGTAATTTCTTTTTGCGGCGACAACTGTCGCTGCTAAAAGTCACTAATCAGTGGCGACTTATGCCTGAATCTGTTTCGTGCAATTATTTTTTGTGGCAATTGGGCATACATTTTGTGGCGACTTTATGTAGTCATCACAAATAATGTTTAGTAATGGACTTACATGCAGCAACCCCAATGTCGCTGCTATAAACCTTTAGCGACGACATTTTAATATTTTGTAGCGACATTGGTCGCCGCTAAAAATCCAATTTCTTGTAGTGAAGTAAATTGATACCGTGAGAGTATGCATGTGGTTTATCATTGAGTTGCACGCTTGACATATAGGCATAGAGTTGCATTTTCCTCATGTTGTATGGTATCACGTCATTCATGACTTCTCATACATATTAACATGTAGGCATAGATATATATTTTCCTCATGCCATTTGAAAATGTAACATTTACCTGTTGAAAGCTTTGGAAAAAATTACAGTTTTCAAACTTACTCATACTTTTGGTGTTTTCGGTGAAAGATTTAGATTTACTATTATACTTGAAAAATATGCCTATTTTTCCGTAACTGTGAATGAGTCGAGCATCATATCTCTGAGTTATCTGATGTACCATTTTTTACTATATTGTTATGCATTGTTGTTGGTTATTAGAGTTGGACTCTGACTCTTTTCCGAACTCGTCACTACTTTCAACCTAATGATAGGTTTGTTACTTATTGTCATGACCTCATATCAATATAGGCCGTGATGGCGCCTATCATGAAATTAGGCCAGCCAACTACTAAGAGTAACACACAAAAACCATCTGTTTAATACCACAAGTCAAGTAATTTATTTAAGGTTCATGTTTTAAAGATATAATTAACAGCAGTAAAACCACAAAAAAAAAAAAAAACAAATCTAACCATAACCCAGCACCCGGATACAACTGTCATCAGCATCTAAAGAGGTAAATACAAAAAACAAATATGATAACAAGCCCATATTAGTACAATCCGGAGAATAGTAGAAATCTACGAGCTAAGAAAGGAAAAGAAGGCCAGCTGGGGACGCCGAAAAGCTAACTCTATCCTCGAGCAACCTCTGAGCAAAGGAGAAATCAGCTAACGCTCAAATCTAGTACCTGGATCTGCACATAAAGGTGCAGGGAGTAACGTGAGTACGCCAACTCAGTAAGTAACCAAAGTGACTAAAAATTTGAGTGCAGTGACGAGCTTTTATAAAACAGGATTTCATAAAAATAGTAATTCAACTTTTATTAGAAAAGCTCAGTATAAAGAAGAGTGAAAAAAATTAGTAAATTTACAATGTAACAGCCTCTCAGGCACAAGTATCACTCATGACAAGGTCTCTAAGTCACTCGTGAATTACACTATCAGCATTCCATGCTCACACTAAGCACTCTCACTCAACAGGTAGCAGGTATCCACACAACTGCCGCGGCGTACAGCCCGATCCACCTATAATACGCTGCGGCGTGCAACCCGATCCATAAAACATATGCTGCGGTGTGCAGCCCGATCCAATATATATAGTCGACTGTGCTCACTGGGGGTGTACAGACTCCGGAGGGGCTCTTACAGCCCAAGCACTATGTTGTTGCGGCGTGCAGCCCGATCCAATATACATATGTTGCGGCGCGCAACCCGATCCATATAATATATGATGCGGCGTGCAGCCCGATCCATAACTATCCTAAAAAAACCTCGCCTCTCAGCCTCACTCAGTCATCCTCTCAAGCCACTCGGGAAACTCATCTCAACATCATGGGGCTCAGCCTAAAATACCTCACAGTACTCTGAACAGTGTAATAACAGTGCAAATAGCAACAAGTAGTAAGCCTGGCTGAGTTCACAAATTATTTACTAACATAGTGTGAGAATAGTGTAAAAATACCCCTGAGGGTCTAAATAGATCGGCACAAGGCCCCAAACATGGCTTACAGCCCACAGATAATTATAAGTCTCTAAAATACAGGTTATTCATGATTTCAAATCAATTATACGGCTTACTAGTCGGTACGGGACGGACCAAGTCACGATCCCTATCGGTGCACGCCCCCACGCTCGTCACCTAGCATGTGCGTCACCTCATTTATCAAAACAATGTGAAATGTCGGGGTTTCATACCCTGAGGTCTAGAGTTACAATCGTTACTTACCTCAAAACCGGCTAAAAATACTAGTCTGCAGTGTCTTTGCCTCTAGATTCGGCCTCCGAGTGCTCCAAATCTACCAAAAATCATATTTATATCACTATTATATGCCAAGGAATGGAACCCATTCGAAATTTATCAGAACTACCCAAAAATCCCAAAATTGGTCAAACCCAACCCCCAGGCCCATGTCTCTGAACTCGATAAAATTTACACCACAAGAATCCTCATCCTTCCACGAGTCTATACATACCAAGAACACTGAAATCGGAGTCCAAATGACCCCTCAAACTCCCATTTTAAGGTCTCTTAATCACAAGCCCTAGGGTTCCATTTTTAGCACTGATATTCCCCAATTTTCACCACTAATCAGACATTTATTCACATATAAACGAATTTTAAGTCCAAAATCCTTACCTAAATGAAGAACTATCGATTTCCCTCTTCAAAAACCTTTCAAAAGCTTCAAACCCATACGAAAAGGGTGAAAGAAAGACCAAAATTTGCTAAGGACCCTTTTTATATGGTCTGCCCAGGGATTTTCGCACTTTCGGCCTAAATCTCGCACCTGCGGACCCACACCTGCGGGCCCAGGTGCGCACCTGCGAGAAAACACTAAAAGTCGAACTTCCGCACCTGCGACTCCATTTTCGCACCTACGACACCGCGGGTGCGGCCTCACGTCCGCATCTGCGGCCTTCACTGATCCAGCCAAATTCCGCATCTGCGGAGCCTTGTCTGCTTCTGCGGGCTTGCACCTGTGGTACCCTATCCACAGGTGCTGTCACACCAGCACCAGCAGCATCAGCTGGTATCCCAACTCGAAATCCTCCGATGGCTATCCGAAATCATCCCGAGCCCCTTGGGACCCCAACCAAAAATACCAAAAAATCCCATAACCTCATTCAAACTTAGTCGTGCCCTCGAAACACCAAAAATCACATCAAATTCAAGCCTTGAACTTTGAAATTTCTAAATTCACCAAGGATGCCGAAACCAACCAAAACACATCCGATTGACCTGAAAATTTGCACACATATCCAAAATGACATTACGAACCTGCTTCAACTTCCGGAATTTCATTCCGACCCTGATAGCCTATTTTCCACTGCCGACCAGAAATCGCCAAAAATTAACTTTCGCCAATTCAAGCCTAATTCTACACTGGACCTCAAAACTATATTCCGAACACACTCCCAAGTCCCAAATCACCTAACGAAGCTATCCGAGCCATAAAATACACATTCCGAAGTCGTTTACCAAGAAGTCAACTCCAATTGACTTTTTCAATTATAAGGCTACTTTAAGAGATTAAGTGTCTCAATTCTCACTATAACCATTTCGAACCCGAACCACCCGACTCCAACACATCATAAACAACTTAAACAATGCATAACAAGGCAGAAAACAGGAATCACTATGCAAATTCTACGGAACGACCGGCCGGGTCGTTACACTTATTGAGTACATGAGCTTGGTCGTACTGATACTACACTTCTGCACCTTACATGCTGACTTGGATGCTGACGTTGTTGTGTATTACGGGAGCTAGCATTGAAGACGTACCTGCATTCCAGTAATAGCTGCCTTTTGTTCATGGTAACTCTAGACTAATGAAAAATCTATTTATGTATAATTCAGACAGATGATATATTTATTTTACACTAGCTTTGTAAACTCTAAATCTTAAAAGCTCATGATTTGTACCACCAGTCCTTGGGAATTGTATAAGATTCAGATATTTTCTTTTATTTATTTGTCTCATTAAATTTCATTTGAATTGATTTATTATCAACTGACTTACCTAGCGGGTTGGGTTAGGTGCCATCACGACTAGTTAAATTTTGGGTCGTGACACCCGTAGGCAAGTATGGTATAAGTTGGAAGGCGTTTGGACAAATAGGTGACAAAATTTTCAAAATAAATGAATAGAAGCTTCAGGGCCTGCGTGTAGCCACTCTCGCGCCGCTCGAACTTTACCAGAAAATTTAGCAGGTCTCGCATTGAGGGTCACATCACACAAGCATGAATTTTGGGGTGAACGGTATTCCAGTAGCTATGTAAAATGACACAGCCTCTTGCCATGGTCTTGCATCGCGAGGCAGGCTGATTTCCTAAGGAAAGGCCTCGGAGATGGAGCTCTGTGTCGCGAGCCTTGTGTTCCGGGCCTGACAAGCTCCCAAGGAAATACCCAAAGTGTTGATTCTCAAGATTTAGTCCACTTGAAATTATTCCACCACTCCAAGTTCATTTATTAGTGACTATTTATGAATTTAATTAGGTATTTATGGTGTAGGTTGGAAGGTTGTCATGAATGAACCCTACGTTCCACCGTTACTGGAGGTTGTTGGATGCTGGTGCAAGATGATGAATGGTTAGTGGGTGCTAGAAATTATAGACTCTTATTATTCTAATGATAGGCATAAGAAGTTAAAAGTATGAAATGAGACGAGTGGACCTAGTTTACACCAAATTGAATTGAAATGGTGAAATTGGAGGAAATTAGCTAATTGAGTACATTTTGCTGAGTGAGGATATGTGATTTGAGGGACATAAATAGATGAAGTTGAATATTGTTGTGTAGATTGTGACTTAACAAACGTATTGGAGCTAGCACATGTTAGGTTGAGGAATCGTTGAGGTACGTTATGAGTGGCCGGGCTGATCGGGTCGGATATTGTTCCTATCGAAAACGAGTAATGAAAAAACGGATAAATTATCCGACCCGACCCACATTTAATACAGATAAAAAATGAGTTAACCGGAGGATAATATGGATAATCATATTATTCATGACTTCTTGCACATGATCATTTTTGGGAGAATTCTTAGTCTCCCTAATTTGAGGATTCCCCAATTTGAAGTTTTACAAATGTAAAAGTTAGAACCGTTGGTTATCCATTTTCTAAATGGATAATATGATTCTTATCCTTATTTGATCCGTTTTTAAAAAGTTCATTATCCAATCTATTTTTTAGTGGATATGCAATATGGGTGGTTAACTGTTTTCTTTTAATTATTTTGTCACCCCTAAGGTACGTTGAGATGTACCTGTACCTTAGGATTTCTCAGAGTTCATGCCTTCCGAATGTTTTATTAACGTATCTAATGCTCAAATCTTGAATGTATGAGCATGGGACGAGTGAGCATGCATTATCCGTGTTTTCTACTATGTGTTGTATCTAATGCTACTATGTACTTTGTAAAAGTAAATTTATGAGTTCTCAATTTAAGTTATGAACAACATGAGTTTATGAAATTGCTATACATGCAATGAGTTCTCAAACGAGTTAAATGAAAAGTTTAAGCACCGATATCATGTTTTAGTGTGATGAATGGAATTTTGGGCAATTACTACCATTATAAACATTACTATCAGTTTCTAATTGTTTTTTCTTTATTAGAAAGGGAAGGGAATATTTCTCTATCGGCGCAAGTTAGCTTAACCAGCGCCACTGTGGGGAAGAGAGCTCGTATCCCAGTAAGCTGTTTAAATTTTGAATAAATATTTATTTGAACTCACTTGACAACTACTATTTTACGACTAAAGTTATATACTTTTAAGATTGAACCCGCTTGGACAAAATTCTGGATCCGCCACTGCACAACAGCGCAACACGGAGCACAACTTACGAAGAGAGGAAAGCAGGTCGAACAATCATCAGTAGTCAATCCATCTCCAGCTGTGAAAAAGGCAATCGAGTAAGATGGGTAATAAAATGGGATATATGCAGGTCAATGAAACAGTAGCTTTGAAGGTTAATGAAACAGTAACAGTTCAAAGTCAGGAAGAAGGGTCTCCAAGCTCAAAGGGGACACAAATTATCCTGGGCAGATGAAGTTGATGCAGAGCAAGATCTAGGGAAAAAAGCCTCAATTTGGGATAATTTCGACACTACTTTTTTTTTGGTCGAGGGAATTAAACAGGTACATGAGTACATTTTACAAGATGCATGAGAGGCATCGTAGTTACTAAGCTAGAGTTTACTACAAAGACCCACGTATGAGAATCATTACTAGAAAGATAGTTAGTAGTAGATAGAACACTACTATGAGTACTAGATAGAACACTACTATTACACAAAGTAGGTGTAGCAGAGAGCGGTTGTGTTGAGTTGCTTGAGTTTAATTTAACGAGCATCCTTTGTAATATGCCGTTGTGATCTCGGTGGTAAGAAGGCTCTGCAAAAGATGGTGGTCTCCCAAAAAGTATGCAGCTCTCCTGTGCATGCATGACTCCATGTTTGGCTAAACTATGTGCAACACAATTAAGATCTCCTATGCAGGTTTCAAATTGGACTATGTGGCGCCAGAAGTGCATGGTGAGCAAGGGCAGATTTACATAGGGTGAAGCGGTCTCATGTGACACTGATTCGTCAGAAAAATTTAATCTTGTGAAAAACAGTGACTAAATTCCGGAACAAGTAAAAAGAATGCAACAGTTGTTCCAGCTCGAATCAAATCCTAGATGACCTCAAAACTCATATTTGTTAAGTCCAACATAATCTTTATGGGATTACACCCAAGATAACCATTTGAATCACCCCATTTGGCTTTAAATGGGGGAGATATGATGTTTTGGAGTTTTAAATGAAGTCTGAAAATTCCAGGGACATAAATGACATTTTCTTAATTATTTACACCAGGAAAAAAACCAGTAATAAGAAAATCTTTGTTTTAGAACCCAAAATTCATTTGGAACCTCCCGCACACAAACCATATATGCATTTCAATCATAAAATACGCTATGAACCATTGACACACTCAAAACACCAAAAGAGGTCATCTTGACCCGATATTGACCATGATCAAACTCCAACTAGTTTCTCAACCAATAATCCAAAAGACATCAAGTCCCTCAGGACCCCATCCAATCATACCAATAAGTACAAATACATTATCCGAACTTATCCAAAGCCTCAAAACTCCACGGAAATATCACAATAAATAATCGAGACTCAAACTGAATAGAATTTCTCTTAAGTTGTTAAATTTTCATTCTATCAAAAGAGTGACCGAATCACACTTAAACACTTTGAACTTTCAAACTTTGCACACAAGTTCGATTCAACTACATAGACCTATCCAAAGTCTCGGAACACCAATTGGAGTCCAATAACATCAAATCAACTCTTGGTCAAACTTATGAACTCTCAAGTTCTTCAATTTGCCAACTTTCGATAAATAGTGTCGAATTTTTCTAGGAACCTCCAAAACCAAATCAGATAAGACGTACAAGTCCAAAATCATCATACAAACCTATTGGAACCATAAAAACTTGATTCCGAGTCCAATTACCTAAAAGTCAAACTTTGGTCAACTCTTTCAACTTAAAGATTCCAAATCGAGAATCATTCTTCCAAATCAATCCCAGACCACTCAAAAACCAAACCGACCATACACGCAAGTTATAATACATTATATAAAGCTACTCAAAGTCTCAAACTAGTGAACGGAACATTAAAGCCCAAAACGATTACACTAGGTTCAAATTGCATTTTCTGATTAGTTTACCGTTGGATCGTACTGAAATTTTAATTGAATGCTCCTTACATCTTGGTCTTTAATTTGAATGGTGGACATCATATTTGAAGGTCTGTAGCATCCGATTTTGATTCCTAAAGAGCAGCTCCATGTTTGGGTAATTCCTAGTTTTTCTTCAATTAATTTTTTGTTTTTTCTTGTTGCTTCGTATTTGACACTTGTTGTTTAGGCAATTTGAAAAACTTCTGTAACCCTCTTATTATTGTACTAGAATTTACTTCGATCTTTGTGATCGCATGATTTTTACCTTTGATTGAAGTGTTTTCCACGTTAAAATATAGAGCTTTGTATCTTTTTTATTTTCGTATTCATCTTTTTCTCGACGAACAAACACTTCCTTCAGTAATTGTTGCAGTTGTTTATAATTATGAGCACGTAATTTTTACCCTACGCAATTACTCCAACCAAATCCACAAAAATAAAATTTCTAATTATTTTTTATTTTTATAAATTTTCTAGGAATTTCTTATTAATTGTTTGTGTGCGTTTAGTTTATTTTTGTGAATATTTAATATCTTAAAATCATAGAAATACTATAAAAATTTTCAAATCTCCATTCCATATCGTTTTTGGTTTTAATTGCATTTCCAGGAATAAATTACTTATTATTGTAAATTAGTACATAAAAATCATCACAAAAAATACATTGGTAACTTTACATGCATTATTAGTTAATTAAATTAGTTAATTGTTAAAAAAAGATAAGCAGGTTTAATTTTGTAAATTAGATTTGGGTTAGGATTTAATTTGGGATTTTAATTAACTTGGGTAAATTTAAAATGAAAAAAACAAAGAAGGAAAAGAGAAAGGAGAAAGGAGAAAGGATATATTTCATGAGTATGTCATGCTCAACAGATATTTCTTTGTGAAGAGGTTACTGACAAGGAGATTTATGAGTGCTTATCTTCCATAGGTGATGATAAATCCCCTGGTGTAAACGGGTATAATGCGTATTTCTTCAAAAAGACATGGAATATAGTTAGAACAGATGTTTGTGAGGCAATCAAGAACTTCTTTGCTACGGGGAGACTATAGAGGGGCATAAATTGCACAGCCATTACCCTTATCCCTAAGACAACATGTCCAAATTCAGTGAAAGATTTTCTACCTATTGCATGTTGTAGTGTGCTTTACAGGATAATTGCAAAGATCCTGGTAGCAAGGATTCAGCAGATCATAGAGGACATTATCTGTGATGCCCAATCTGGGTTCATCCCTGGAAGAAAAGTAGCGGATAACATCCTAATGGCATATGAACTCGTCAGAGCTTACACTAGGAAGAAGATATTTCCTAGGTATATGATAAAAGTAGACTTGAAAAAAGCCTACGATTCAGTAGAATGGATATTCCTGAGCAAGTAATGGAGGAGCTAAAATTTCCTAGAAGATTCATTCTCTGGGTGCTAGAATGTGTTAGAACAGTAAACTATTCTATCTTGATTAATGGAGAACCTACTGATCCCTTTGATGCTGCAAGAGGCTTAAGACAAGGTGACTCAATGTCACCCTTCTTATTTGCCATAGTTATGGAGTACTTAAGCAGAAATCTCAACAGGTTAAAAGAAGATAGAGCTTTTAGATACCATCCCCGATGTGTTAAACTAGGAGTTACTCATTTATGCTTTGCAGATGACTTGCTCCTGTTTGCCAAAGGGGAAGTATCATTAGTCTCTAAAATTCATAAATCATTCATGGACTTCTCTAATGCTTCTGGATTACAAGCCAACTTGGACAAAAGTTCTGTTTATTTTGGAGGTGTCTCTCAAACCTCTAGAGATCTGATACTACAAAACCTTGGTTATGTGTCAGGCGAACTTCTATTTAGGTACCTGGGAATCCCCCTCTCCACAAAAAACCTTTCTCTAATTCAGTGGCAACCATTAATCGACAAAATGGTGGCAAAAATTTCATCTTGGACCGCCAAGAAGCTGTCATATGCAGGAAGGGTTCAGCTAGTAGAAACAGTGCTATTTGGCATACAATCCTATTGGGCTCAAATGTTCCTACTGCCGGCGAAAGTGATTAAAACTATTGAAGCCTACTGCAGAAGTTATACGTTGTCAGGTAATAACAATATCACTAAAAGGGCTTTGGTTGCTTGGGAGAGGGTTTGTACACCTAAATGTAAATGGGGATTCAATCTCATCAATTTAAAAATGTCGAACAAAACCAGCACTTGCAAAAAAACTTTTGGGACTTGGCTCATAAAGTAGATAAGCTTTGGATAAAAATGGGTGCATGCTTACTACATAAAAGGATAGTAGATGGCCAGCTTTAAGGTGCCACAACAAGCAAGTTGGATATTAAGGAAAATCATTGAAGCTAGGAGCACAATAGAGGAGGACATGAATATCATACTAGAAAAGGGAAAAGTGTGATAATAATAAGCTATTTGCAGCTTATTGAAAATCCCACTACGGTGAACTGGAAGTGCCTTACGTTCAGAAATGAAGCGAGATCCAAAGCCACATTCACAATGTGGCTCCACTTGCAAGATAGACTTCTCACTAGTGAAAGACTATCCAAATGGGGTATACTAGTTGATGCAGGGTGTGCTTTCTGTCAAGAACGAGTTGAATCTAGAAGCCACCTTGTTTACCTCGAAAAATACAAATAACAATTAAATTTGATTTGTGATTTTAAAGATACGTGATCTAGTACAATACTAGTTAATAAACAAGTAATATAGAGTTTAAATGAGTAGGACTGATGAACCAAACCTATATTACTATAGCAGCGGAGACCTCGAGCTCAATGCTCTCGATGACCTCGAGGTGGGTTAGAGATGATTAAAGCAAAAACAATAAAGTAAGAGCTTTAAAGCTGAAGAACAATTCTGAAGCGCAATAAACGAGAAAAGTAAGATAGTATATTCTTTCTACGGTGATAAGATGATCCTTACAAATGATTGGGGTCTCCTTTATATAGGAAGAGAAACCCCAAATAAGGTGCATTTCTATTTACAGTAAAAAATTCTATTGGTACAGCTGTATAACCACATAGTACGGATTTGTATGAATCTATCTCAAAATTTACGTCTTGAACTTTGTGCCCCTGAGAAATTCTCGTTATTTTTTTAGTGTGTTCGAGATGGTACTATCTTGAGATAGAGCATGTTGGGCCTCCGATTTGCTCCCCCGAGGTGCGCATTTTTCAGCCAGATCTGATCCCTTCTTCGAATTGCTCGAACTCGACTCAAGGTACGATTAGGACCTCGAAATCGGGCTCTCTGATTTCGACCGTATACACACCTCTTTTGTGAATGTGATTTTGCAAGGAACATATTGTGCAGTTGGCTTCAAAGACAGATACACGGCTAAAAGTTGGGATCAACATTTAAAGTGGGCTATCCAGAATGGCAACGGTAGGTCACAAGAAGCTAAGATGTTCAAACTCGTATATGCGGAAACTGTTCATGCTATTTGGTTGGAAAGGAATCAGAAGATATTCGAAAAGGAATCCAAAGAAGGGGAAAGGTTAGCGAGAGAAATTGCCTATATATGCAATATTAGATCCTCGGAAGATAGGCCAAAAACTTGTTGGTTGATTTCCCAATGCACACGCAAGTGTACGTGGTCGACAAGTAATATAGGATTTTAAGTCCAGATATCGTACCCACAGGGACTTATGATTAACTATCCACTAAACTAAACTCAAACAAATATTTAACTAGAATTAATCTAAAATAGTAAATCAAAAGATTAAATAGACAACTAACTTAAAGATGAATTCAAGGTAAATTGATATTCTAGAGTTATGGGTTGTTAAACAATCACGTTGAGTTTTCGACCTAAATCTTCTAATCAGGTTTATTGATTGACGAGGTTAATATTGCTCGTAGCCTTCTCCCGAAGTACAACTCGCCTATTCAAGCTAACCTAATGCCTATATTCCTATGGAATCAGGATTAACAAGAACGCATTAATAATTCCCGTATAATAACCAAGCAAGGCGATTAGGTATATTCCTATCCTAACCGCAAATCCGCTCCCCTGAAGGGTTAAGATCTTGCTCTACCCAATCTTATATGCAATCTAGAATTCCCTCTCCCGAGTTCAACCCTAGATTCGTAGATAGTAGTCAATTGATGATCAAGCAATTGAATAATTAAGCACAAGATTGAATAAACAAACCAATTAAGATAAACAATAAGAATAATTCAAGCTTCAACTACAACGTTCATGTAACACCCAATACTCTAGAACTAATAAACTATAAAACTAAAAGAAGAGAAGAGAGGAAAAACTAAGTAGAATCCTCTGTCAGAAGTCTGCCTCCGTCCAAAATCTGCATCAGCCCCTAATGTGATGTTTTTGGGTCTATTTATATGTTTAGAATGAACCCTAAACGTCTCCAAGACTTCTATTCTAACTTGGAAATACTTAAAACCCGTCAAAACTCGATTTCTGGCCGTCCCGGGACCCTGATGAACCCCTTCGCCGAGAAATTACACTGTATATATAAGGCAAAATCTGTTTTGTATCTATATATGTTATATTTTGAATCCACTTGACACAACCTAAAAGTGCAGCTTACTGGTCAAGATGGTTCAAAACCTTTGTAAGGTCATAGGTTCAATTCCCACCAGTTACAACCTTTTTTAACTTTTTTCTTTTTGAACCCTTTTACGGAGATCCTGCCTCCACCAATATCGAAAGACATAAGAAAGCTTCTCCAACTTTGTATTTTCTGAGTTTTCCATTGGTATTTGAGGAATTAAGTAGGCGGAAAGTGTAGGAAGATAATCTGATATACAACACTAAGAGCAATCCTCCTCTGCTAGAAGTTTTGGTAGTTAGCCTTTTTGGTTTTCTTTTGGACAGTTAGCTGTGTTGTAGCTAAACTGTTGCTTTGTAAAGTTAGACATTGGTGATTAATAAAATTCTTAGTTCCCAAATAAATAAATAAAAGGAGAAGGTTTAATTGATCTCAAAATCGGAACTGGGCGAAAAATTTTATTTTGTGTTTCAACTGACACTAGTTGTATGAGACATCTTTTTTGTCTTACAGTTTTGTGGACCCAAATTTTTATGGACCCAGAAGTATAAAATTGGAGTCCACAAATTCGTAAGACAAAAATGAGCCTCATACAATTAATGTCAGTCGTATGAGAACTGCCAACACTTGGGCCCAGTCTTTGCCAAATCTGCCCCAACCTATTTCGTTTGCCTGACTCGCCTAGCTAAGCTCCCAAACTATGCCGTTCATCCCTAGAACAACGTCGTTGCCCCTTCCCACTCATTAAAACAACCCTATTCCCTTGTTCTCAAAGAAAGAACGGACGCCCCTCCCCTTTACTAAACCCTAGCCGCCTAAAAAAAAACCCCATATCATCTCTCTTCTAGCTCATCTCTCTCTCATTATACACCCACACACACACTCATGGATACATGGCGGGAGGCATCTGAAAGTTTGACAGATTCAAAAATAAAAAACGGAAAGCAAGAGCTTTTTGAAATTCAAACTTCCAGCTGAGATCGGAGAGGATAGAAAGTTCCAAAAAATAGAGAAATTGGGATTTTAAAAGGGATTCCGAAGGTATTACTACTGGTGTGGATTGCCTTCTACTTTATAGGTTTTGGGAGATCAATTTGGTCTCAAATCACTGCTGCTACTGCTGTTGAGTATTCTGTTTGAGCACGTTGTGCTTCACTCTTGCATTTCAGCTTTCATTTGGCTAATTTCGAGCTGTATTATTGCTATTGAGATATGATTCTCAGTTTTTAAAAAAATAACTATTTCTCAGTGCTATGAAATCTGTATCCATGCATTCAATTCAATGTTTGTCGAATGGTCTTATTTGTTAACTATGTAGTTGTAACTTGATGTTAAAATGCTTGCTTTAATTAGTACATAGAGCAATATCGATCTAGTAGCGTGCGAGAATGATCTGTGATTTGAATCACTGTCAGCATAAATTGATAACTTTCAAGTGCCAAATCTGTTGAGTATTCTGTTTGAGCACGTTGAATTCATAAGTCCAATATGATATTCTCCTCGTTCATTGTTTGTTTCATTAGTCAGGAATAAGACACGAGTAGAGATGATCCAAAGGCAGCATTAAATGAATGATTGTAACTTTGTGCTCGTTAATATCGTCTGCATGCTTTATTAAATGCGCTTTCCCTTGCTTCTGAATCGTTGATCCCTTTGCAATGCTGGTATTAATCAGAATGATCCCAAGAGTAGTTAATTGAGTTGTTACTGGTTATACTGTTGAATAACTAGTTAATCTAAATAATTAAAACGAGCAGTTTTCTTCCAACATAAAGTTCCATAATTACAAGACCTTCACACTCAATCTTAAACCTTAGGAAAACAACCAAACATTTGTAGTTTATTTTAGGTGCGATTAATAAATCATCATGACTATGGGTATGGTTTTCATGGCATAATCATGATACGTAAATTCCAATTTAAGTGTGCGTTCACGCGACTTGATCACAACTTCAAATAATTAAAATAAATATGTTGTGAATTACGGGTACATTTCACGTGGCTTGATTTGTGATGTGTACAAAAACAACAAGTGCGCGACATCGCGACTTGTTCAAATAGATTCCATAATTGTTTAATTAACTAAAAGCGGTTAGAAAGATAAAACGTACAATAGGTTTTAAACATGTAACAAATAAGATAATTAGGCCAATTATTAATAGTTGGGCGACCGTGCTAAAACCACGGAATCCGGGAGTGCCTCACACTTATCCCGGGTTAACAAAATTTCTTACCCGGTCTTTTGTGTTCACAGACCATTAAATATAGTCAATTTCCTCGATTTGAGATTTTAAAATAAACCGGTGACTTGGGACACCGAAATAATTATTTCAAGTGGCGACTTTGATTAAACAAATAATCTCTTATCGAATAATGTCACTTTAATTGAAAACCTCCCTATTGTTCGGAAAAAGGAGGTGTGTCAGCTCTGGCGACTCTATTGGGGATCGAATCCAGAATCTCTGGTTAGGGTTCAGAATTCGATCTTATAATAACTATTATGCTTGGTTTTCTTGTGATTGTCTGATATTACATGTTGGGGCCTAATGTGATAATTGCTGCTCATTTACCGCTTTGATATTCTGTGAACTGTATATAAACTGTTACGAAACCCTTATTCACTCTGAGTCTTCTAAATCTTCTGGGAAGCGCACGCTGGCGTGGCTTCTTTTTTGTTTGTTGGCCCAAGTGAAGGTTTGTTTTGAAGATTAATAAAGGAAGCTGAGGCATGAACCAGGTCAATCCCTTGTATGCATAGACACGGGCAAATTCGAGCATGTGGGATAAACATGAAGATGATAAGCTTAATTTGGAATAATTCATATCTCCTGATCGAAAAGGTTGCATAATTGATAAGGAGAATGACTCCTTACTCAAAGAGAATACTATCCAAGATAAATGAGGAGTTACAAGTTGAGATTAACTAGAATTCTTCCACCAAGGAAGAGTAGCATTAGAACTCTAGTTGTTTCTTTATCTACTAACTCTATATATTGCAGGATGTTTTCATTTTACAGACATACATAAAAGCTGAAGTTAAACGTGAGCTAAGAGCAAAATAACAAGGCATTTTGATAGCAATTCGTGTGTGATTCAGGGGGCAAACCTGAAGCTACATGAACCAGATAGAAGAACCAGTTCCAAGTGTCTGTCTTTTATTCTAGTTCAATTGTAGTAGGTGTTTTCATATTGTACCTTTCAGCTTTATCTAGAGGCAATTCTAATAGGTACTCAGGGTATTCAAGTTAGAGGTAACTTGAAGTTGTCACAACAGTTAGAGACTAGTTGCCACAACGGGATTAATGTTAATCCTAGGTTTACGAAAGTGTTTTGTAGATGCAGTTTTGGCTCAGTGATTTAGTGGAGAGTTTGTGAAAATCCTACTGAGAAGTAGGTCGTAATTTTTTCACCTTTTGAGCCAGGTGTTTTTCACGTAAAATACTTGTGTTCTTTACTTTCCGCATTTACTACTTCAACAATAGTAGGTTAAGGAACACTTAGAAGAACCAGATCCTTCCATAATCAATTCAAACGAAAAATTGGACACAACACAAATCCCCCCCCCTCCCCCCCCCCCCTTGTGTGGTATTGAAGTGAAAACATCAATTGGTATCAAAGTGGGTTATCCTTGAAGAGGCTAACACTTTAGGAGAAGATCAAGACGAGTGCACTACCTGAAAATTGGGAAGGGCAATCCACTACCAGGCCTCCACTCTTCAACGGCTAGTACTACTCCTGGTGGATGACAGGATGAGAGATCACATCATAGGAGAAAACTATGAACTGTGGGACATTATTATTGATGGACCACTAGCTACACTGAAGAAAAATGCTGAAGGAGTAGATGTGCCAAAGACAAGAGTTTACTGCACTGTTGATTATTTGAGGAAATGGGAGAAGAATGTTAAAGCCAAGAAATGGATTATTTGTGGACTTGATGCAGACGAGTACAACAGAATTCAAAGTTGTACCACTGCTAAAGAAATTTGGGACACTCTGCAAGTGGCCCATGAAGGAACACCTCAAGTGAAGAAGTCCGGAGGAACTCTACTATATTCTCAATTTGAGAATTTCACCATGAAGGAAGGGGAAACCATCTAAGAGATTTATACAAGGTTCACTACATTGACAAATGAACTGAAGTCTCTTGGAAGGATTATTCCTAAAGAAGACAGAGTTGAGAAGATTCTGACAAGGGTTCTGCCAGTTACTTGGGAGAGCAAAATCACTGCCATTCAGGAATAACATAACATTACTACTCTTAAGTTGGATGAGCTAATTGGAAATCTCACTGCTTATGAACTTAGGAGGCAAACCATGAAGATGAATGTACCCAACAAGGAAAGGAGTCTGGCACTCAAAATCACTGAAGGTTCTGATCTAGAAGATGATGAAATGACTATGATCACAAAGGACTTCAAGAAGTACCTAAGGAGAGGAAAGGGTCTTTCATGAAGTGGGAGCTACAACAAACTTAAGGTTCCAGAAAAGCAAGCCAATGAGGGATGCTACAAGTATGGGAAGACTGATCACCACATCAAGAACTGCCCTCAATGGGAAGTTGAATGGAAGAAGGAAAGAGCTGAATGAAGAAACAGGAAGAAGGAACAAGTTCAACTAAAGAAGAACAAAGGATCAACCACGGCTATGGTCGCTGCTTTGGGAGAAAGCTCAGGTGAAAGCTCATATGCTGAAGATGGAGATGAACAAGCACTTATGGCCATTGGAGAATCTGATGAGGAAACTGAGGTAAGTGTAATCCATCTCAAAGACAAGATTAAATTTTTGTCTAAAGGAAGGCTATATGAGTTACTTATAGATTTAATTGAAGAATCTGAGGATGTAAACAATAAAAAGGAACAACTGTCTAAGGAATGTGTGCTTTTGAAAGCAAAGTGTAAGAACCTGGAACTTAGGGTTTGTGAGATTGTAAGTGAAAATACTGCATTAAAGAACCGGGTTCATACACTTGAATAAAATATCCTAGAACTCAGATCTGAAAACCTAAAATTGAAATTAGGAACATGTAAGAAAATGGTTGATCGCAAATAACTCACTCTAGAAGGAAATGTAGGTAAACTAAAAGATGGATTGTATAAGAAGGATAAGAAGGTAAAAATTTTGAAGGAGGATCTAGGCAAGGTCAAGCATGAACTAGACAGAACTTGTAAATGGAACATGTCCTCTGATGCACTTTCATGGCTACAGGAACATCATAGTAACAATAGAAGAGGACTTGACTTTGGGAATCTACCACTTAAATGGGATCCCAAAAGCAAGTACCTTACACTTCTTGAGAACAATATTTGTACTCACTGTGGTAAAACAGGTCACTACAAAAGTGAATGCACTGCAAAAGAAAAGGCAAGTCAAAAGAACAAAGAATTTGTTAAAGGGGAGAATAGGCTACCAAGTTGGGCTAAAAAGAATTTGGTTCATCCTTTTGCTTATAGAAAGGGACCCAAACTAGTTTGGGTTCCTAAGACTAATCCCTGATTTCCTTTTGCAGGTCCAAGTGAAGGGGAGCAACCAGATATGGTACATGGATATTGGTTTCTCAAAGCATATGATATGAAGCAAGAACCAGTTCCTTTCACTTGAGGACCTCAAATGAGGTAATGTATCCTTTAGAAATGGGAAGAAAGGCGAAATCATTGGAGCTGGAAAGGTAGGTAAGACTGATTCTCACTCTATTGAGAATGTCTACTTGATAGATGGCCTAAAATACAGTCTAATTAGTGTATCACAACTGGGTGATAGAGGTGACATGGTAGAATTCACCTTTACCAAATGTTTTGTGATTAATATTACCACTAACAAGATTTTTTTGCCCGAAAAAAGAGTGAATAGTATATATATATTGCAGATCTGTCCACACTTTCAGAAAATGAACTCACTTGCTTAAGAGTGTTGGATAATGATCCCCTCCTTTGGCACAAGAGAATTGGACATGCCAGTCTAAGTCAACTCAACAAATTAGTCTCGAAGGACCTGGTGATAGGGTTGCCTAACACCAATTTCAAGGAAGATAAAGTTTGTGAGGCTTGTGCAAGGGGGAAGCAGGTAAGATCCTCTTTTAAATGCAAGAAAGTGGTAAGCACCACCAGAACGATGAAATTGGTCCATATGGATCTCTGTGGTCCAATGAGAACATTAAGTAGATATGGTAAAAGATATGTGATAGTGCTAGTTGATGATTACTCTAGGTTAACTTGGACATTGTTTCTAACATCTAAAGATGAAGCATTTGACATGTTTACTTCTTTTGTTAGAAAAACTCAGAAATAACTGGGTAATCAACTTGCATCAATTAGGCCTGATCATGAGACTGAATTTGAAAATGCTAGATTTGTTGAGTTTTGTGATGAGCATGACATAGATCATAATTTTTCTTCTCCTAGAACTCCACAAAAAATGGAGTAGTTGAAAGAAACAATAATATACTTGAAGATATGGCTAGGAGTATGCTTCATTCTAGTAAACTGCCCCATAGCTTCTGGGAAAAAGCTGTAAACACTAAATGCTACATCATAATAGGTGCATGACTAGATCTCATGTAGAGAAGACTCCCTATGAGTTACTTAAAGGGAGAAAATCAAACATATCCTATCTTAGGGAATTTGGATGCAAGTGCTTTGTGCACAACAATGGTAAAGACTACCTAGGTTAGTTTGATCCCATAAGTGATGAGAGAGTATTCTTGGGGTATTATTCACATAGAAAGGCTTATAAGGTCTATAACAAAAGAACTATGTGTGTAGAAGAAAGTGTTCATGTGATTTTTGATGAAACTAACATTCTCTCTTAGAGACAGGAACATGATGATGAAGCAATTGGGCTGGTAAGAAACTCAAATGAAACCACAACCCAAACTGAAGATGAACTAGAGGAAGGAACATGTGATGGAACATGTTCTTCCACCCAGGGAAACATGACAGGGGGAATAGAACAAAGAGGAAATGATTCTCAAACCTCAAGGGAACCTGTCCATGATCCTATTCCACTATTCCATAGCAACAAAACATTGAAGGAACATTAAGGGGAAACCAGTTGGTTGTGAAATCTTACAAGTATCAAAGTTCTCATCCTATTGAGAACATAATTGCTGATCCAACCTCTGTAGTCAAAACCAGATCTTTATTAAAGAATCTTTGTGCTTTTGATGCTTTCTTATCTCTTATTGAACCTAAAATTGTTGCTGAGGCTTCGTAGGATGCAGACTGGGTAAATGCAATGCAAGATGAAATCAACCAATTTGAAATGAGTCAAGTTTGGTATCTGGTACCTAGACCCAAGTATAGATTAGAAATAGTCACAAAATGGGTCTTCAAAAACAAACTTGATGAAGATGGAACAGTTACAGGGAATAAGGCAAGATTGATGGTTCAAGGATATAGCCAAGAGGAGGGAATAGACTATGATGAAATATTTTCTCCAGTTGCAAGGTTGGAAGCAGTAGCACTCCTCATAGCCATTGCTAATTATATGGAATTCACTCTTCACCAAATGGATGTCAAGAGTACCTTCCTTAATGGCTATCTAAAAGAAGAAGTATTTGTCAAGAAACCTCCGGGGTTTGAAAGCAAGGAGTGTCCTGATCATGTGTACAAGCTTGACAAGACACTTTATGGGCTCAAGCAGGCTCCAAGAGCATGGTATGAAAGATTATAAAAGGTTTTGCTTGATCATGACTACAAGAGAGGTGAAATTGACAATACTCTGTTCTTTAAAGAAAAAGGTAAATATCTATTGGTAGTTCAGATATATGTTGATGATATAATCTTTGGAGCAACCACTGATAAGTTAAGTAAAGAATTTGCTAAACTAATGGGTAGTGAATTTGAAATGATCATGATGGGTGAGCTTATTAGGCTTACAAATTAAATAAAATTCAAATGGAACTAGGACCCATCAGCAGAAGTATGTAAAAGAGTTTCTTAAAAGGTTTAAAATGAAGATTCCAAAAAAATTGACACTCCTATTGCAACAGCTACAAAGTTGGATATAGATGAACCTCGTTCATCTGTTGATCAGAAATTGTATAGGGGAATGATTGGCTCATTGTTGTATCTCACTTCTAGTAGAACTGACATTATTTTCAGTGTATGCCTTTGTGCAAGATTTCAGGTGAATTCAAAGGAGTCTCACTTGACTGCTGTAAAGAGGATTTGAGATATCTAAAAGCCACCACTGATCTTTGTTTATGGTAACCAAAAGGTAGTAATTTCAATATAGTGGGATATGCTGATGCTGATTATACAGGTTTTCTTATGGATAGAAATAGCACATCAGATACGATACACTTTCTTGGCTCATGTCTTGTGTCTTGGGCCACCAAAAAGCAAAAAATTGTGGCCTTATCTACTGCTGAAGCTGAGTATGTTGCTGCTACTTCATGTTCTGGTCGTGGATAAAACAGCAATTAATGGACTTTAGAATTGATGTTGGTTGTATCTCTATCTTTTGTGATAACACTAGTGCAATTAGTATGACCAAGAACCTGGTTCATCACAAGAGAACTAATAACATATATGTTAGGATCACCTTTTGAGGGACAACTACGAAAAATGTTTGATCACTATGGAATTTGTGCTACTGACAAGCAAATAGCTGACATCGTCACAAAAGCTCTAAGTAGAGATCATTTTGAAAGGAGCATGTTAGAATTAGGGATGATTAAGATCACCTAAAAGGACCAGTTCAAAATTCACAATTAAAACAGAAAAGTAAAAAAAATGAAATGAAAAAAAAATGAAAAAAATTTTGGTTAGAAAATCTTTAAATTTTGTATATAATTAGATTAGATATTGATCAGTCTCATACTTTCAATAGTATACTCTTGTGCCATGTTCCAAAATGACTCATTAATCTCTAATGATATTTTCTCTATTCTTGAAAAATTTGGACTCACACAAGAGAAATTTCAGTGAAGAACCTGGTTCATCAAGATCAATCAGTATGTTTTCAAAACTTTGCATAATATGAAATAACTATATTTGGATCATGACTAAAAGCAGAGTCCCATATAATCCTTAATCCGTTTTGGACTTATCTGTTACAAGTGAACAAGTTCCGTTCAAAAGATTCATAACCGAATTAAAGTTCCTAGATTCTAGGGATAAACTCCAACGTCTTTTCAAAACTGAAAGTCAGTTTGATTAGACTTCTGAAAAGTTGTCGTTACTCCATTAATCACTTCTCTTTAAATTAATCAGGATTAGTGTCTTCTTCACTTCATATTTTTCAAGCCGTCAAAATACTCTCCATATTCTCTCATCTTCCAAACATAATGCAACTTTTTTTTCTTCCATACCCAAACACAGAAACGACAAACACCTATGAGAATCATTCATCACTACCACAAGAAACCACTTCCAAACCCTTTATCACCCCTTCCACCATCCAACCTCTAAGAAAAGAGTTAAAATGATGGCTCGCAAGGTTGTTGCTAGTGGAGAGTAGATTCAGAAAATAAATGATCAATTGAGAGCGAGTAGGGAAGAAGAACCTCAGAAATCTGAAGAATCATTCAAATCTACTACTGAAGGGGAAGAAACTATTCTTCTAAGACTGAACATGTATCTTCTGGACCTAAAGTTACTCCTAAAACAATTTTTGAAGCTGCTAAAAATTTGAAGATTAGGTTTTTACTGGTAGGGTCTATGACAGGTGTTGAAATTACAAAATCTAGAGGAGTTGGTGGTAAAAATGAAAAAGGAAAAGAAAAAGAGAGCAAGGGTACTCAGAGTGCTGTGAGGGGAAAGGGTAAATGAGTGGTTTATTCTTCACCCACTCCTGTTAGTCTAACCAAAGATATAGTGCAATGATTGTTTGGAGAGAGGAATCTACAGGATTAAAGGAGAGTATGAAGAAAGCATGGGGAAGTGGGTCTGGTGAAGCTGCTGAAGGGCTGCTTCAACTCAGGAAAAATATAGATGAACATTTTTCATCTGAATAGGAAACCCTCGCAACCCTACTGAAAAAAATTACTTAGAGTTATAATCCAAAGAAAAATTGAGGTTCAAAGGTTAGAACCCTTGGAACTACTAGGGAAAACAAGAAAAAGAAGGCTTCCCCTTCTGTCACTATTGAAATTCCTCCTATAAGAGAAAGAGCCACAAGAAGCCAGCAAAAGCAGAATGAGGCAGAATTGGAGAAATCCTTAGAAGAAAGTAGAAGAAAAGTAGTTGCTAAGAGAAAGAAGAATATGGGTGAGCCTATTGAGGTTGTTGACATTGATGAGATGGACCTGGTCTTTCGAGATAAAGATGAGACTGAAGAAGTGGAGGTTCTGACTCCTAAAGCTAAGAAAGGCAAGACTTCCACTAAAAAGTCTGTTTTAGAGTCAAATCCTGCTGAACCATCCACTTTGGCAAAAAGAACCAGGTCTGCTGTGAAATCAAGACAAGTGAAAATTCTGGAGGAAGAAGAATGGAGTGGAGAGGAAGAAGATAATTCTGACACCGAGAAAGACAAGATGGCCAAGTTTGGCAAGAGGACAATTTTGAAAGGAAGACTCCCCAGGGAGTTGGAGGAGGTAGGAATGGTGTTGCTTTTGGAGAAGTTGGATGTCACGACCCAAATCGAGGGCTACGACGGGCACCCGGTGCTTTACTCAACCGAATATCAAAGTAACATATCTTTCTTATCGTACTATCATGGGTAAATGTGACAAAAGGGTCATCATGACATAACCGAAATAAAACATAAGGAAATGCTAGACATAGGACGACCTAACATGATATAGAAACTTATACATGTGACATACGAGCCTATAAGACTGACATGATCATTTGTAAACTCAAAACATAGGACGACAAGGCCATACAACTATCCATATACCTGACATCTGTCTATAAGCCTCTAAGAGTACATAAACATCATAAAGGTTGGGACAGGGCCCCGCCATATCAATCAATACATGTCCAAATCATATTGACAAAATAGGAAACTCTGGAGAAACTGGAGTGCACTAATGCTTTCTGCTGAGTTGATAGCCTACTAGAAGGACTGTCAACTTGTCTATAGGGACCTGCAGGCATGAAACGCAGCGTCTCCAGGCAAAAAGGACGTCAGTACGAATAAAGTAATGAGTATGTAAGGCAGAAAAGCATAAATAAGAACAGTAATGTAAAGAGAAATATAGGAGATACATCCTGTAGCATCTGAGTGCCTCTGAGAGATAGTGACATGAAATGCGTGATACATATATATACATAATCATTTAAAAACATACGCCTTTGTGGGCATCACCATCATCATATCGTACCCGGCCTCAAAGAGGACTCGGTAAAAACATACCCGGCCATCATAAGGCTCAGTAGAATCGTACCCGACCACATGGATCGGTGGTTGCACAATAGGTTCCGTACCCGGCTGACTATAGTGCGGAACCCTGTAGAGTAAAGTAGATACATATATAATGCATGCTGGACTCATGGAATCACGTTCTAAACCTTTCGGAGTGACGTAAGGTCATTGCACCTTTGATTAACATTATGGACATCATACCATCAATATGATATTCACTAGGATTCAAGGATCACACATACTTTAGGATAACTTTATAAGAAAAGAACAACATTGACAACCTTAGTTGCTATGAGTAGATTCGTTATGAAATATCGTATCTTGTACGTTCATTTCACTTTAGATCATGAAAAAAGAAAGAAAGAAGTTCCTTAACATACCTTAACCAAGTTGAGTCCTTAATACCTTCCAAGCAACTCTTCAAACAAGTCAACTCAATATCGTAGCATAAGGAGATTCAAAATCAGTGTTGAGCAAAGGCTAAGTCTGTAACTTATGCTAGTATCTCGTTTACGTAAATTCGGGAAGCATCTCCCCTGTAACAAGGGCCTCCTCCAATACCATATACCAACAACAACAACTAGAGAAATCCAGCAACAGAAGACAGCATATAACAACAACAAGTCACAACTACTTCACGATGAGCGGCAAGCTCCGATTGGAATCCGTATAACCCATATCACCCCTTATAGACTTCTCACATATCCTTCTACCATATATTTTTAACAAAGGAAACCACCCATAACTCCAACTATCTTCGATTAGCAACTTCTAGTTCATGTCTAGTCCATCCATTAACTTAATCAACCTCAAGATAAACTTAAGCACATGAAAGAATAAAATACAGATACCTCCTACAGTAACTTCAAGTCAAAATCCAATTTATATTTAGCTTACAACAGTCCTCAATGGCAATACAACACCATTTAAGCTAATCCAAGATGTATCTTGTAGTTTATTATCCAAACAACTTAACCAACATACAAGCAAGCTTAAGTACAATTAGTAGGCTGTTATACTCACCTTAGCCAGTAGAAAAAACTTCAAATTTCATCCAAACATAGTCCACAACTATTCTCAATGAAAACACAACCTCAAATAGATGTTGTTCTTCACTAGAACTAACTTTTGATGTTGAAATATGGTGTAATCCATTTTCAAGACTTGAAATAACCTAGGGTTGATATAAAAACTACGGTAGATTATTTTACAGAACATAAATCACTTATAACAACCTCCCACCCGAGCTGGAACCACCTAAAAATCAGCAACAAGAAGAAGAACAAGAAACTTACTAGCGCAACGGGATTCCTGACACTTGATTTGTGTTGTTTATCCTTTGTTTGGGTCTTGCATCATGAGAGAAACTTGAGAGAGTGTCTTTAGGGTTCTAAGGTCTGAATATACTGAAAATTAATGACTAAAAACGGGGTTGATGCATCTTATATATATCCATATGTCTTAAACCGCCTATGTGGGCCCCCGTAAAGAGCTTCTTGGCGCAGTCTCACGAAAATGCAAATATATCTCTACTCCAAGATCATATCGATGAACGGTTTAATGCGTTGGAAAATAGACTCATAGATATTCAATTTGGTGGATATATCACCCCGTAATTCCTAGTAAATTGGGAGAAAAGCTTAGTAACATTTGAGTTAAAGTTTAAGTAAAATTATGAACGTAAATTGCAACAACCTTTGTCGACTTTTGTTTCACAACTTGCTTGACTTCAAAACGCAAAACACGAATATCATAAGACTAAAATAACCTCATTATCATGTTAATCACTCTAGTCTCACCCAAAAAGTTCATGTTTTAACATTCCAGATGTGTCAACTTTCGACGAATCTTATTTTCTTCAATTGGTTTAGCTTCTAAGCCTTCCAACCCTCTTGCTACTTGCAGTCCATAATCTTAAATATTTGTAACCTCCAAGATAACATGATTAACTTACTTTATGTACTTTCAAAGACGATCTCATTTTTGAACTTAAATCAATTTACTTACGACGTACTCTCACGTACGAAAATATGGGGTGTAACATTGGAGTTGCAAGGCTGAAAGGACATGGTCCTTCAGATGGATGGCAGGTTGGCCAGGAATGAAATTGTGGAGTTTATGGAAAATGGTGAGGTAAAATATGGAAGGGTTACGAGTATGGTGAAAAGAGTGAAAGTCACCTTCGATGTGAAGGAGTCGGGAGAGATTCTAGGTGTACCTGTTGAGGGGTACAATGACTATAAGAAGCTCAAGTGGCCAAACCTAGAAAATCATCCTATTACCCTTGCCATTACCAGAAAATTCAATGACAATGAGGAGGAAATTGAGCGCAAGGCTATCTACAAAAGTGAGATAAAGCCACCACCACAAAGTGCTGTTCGAATTTGTCAACAAGTGTGTTCTGCCAAGGCAAGAAAAGAGGCACATTGCCACATTCATAGACTTGGTCCTCATGGAATGCTTGGCCAGTGGGAGGCAGATTAATTGGCTTGAATTTATAATCCAGCTTCTTGATAGGGTTCTAAATGGCACCAAGACTCATGACATATCCTATGGCATCATTCTCACAATTGTGCTTGCACATTGCAAGGTACCTATGAAGAAGTGGGAGATTGGTACAAGCAATGATCATTTTGGGGAAAAGACTCTGCTTTCTTGTGACAATGAATTCCACACCACTCCTAAAGAACCCGGTTCATCCAAGAAGGTACCAGTGAATAGCAAAGTGCGAGCCTTGGTGCAAGAAAGTGGGCTAAGGATGCTGAGATTGAGAGGCTGAAGAAGAGGTTGGCAGAGGTGGATACTAAGAGAGATGCTCTCAGAACTGAGCTGGCAAAAGAAAATGAGAAGAATGATGGCATTCTTCAGGATATGCTGAAACTACTCCAAGCCAAAAATCAAGCACCTGGTCTTTTTGTTGTTTTTGCTCATGTTTCCAATGTTTTTATTTCTTCTTATGCTTTGTGGTAAGATCTTATCAATCATCAGTGAAATTCACTGTCCTTTGCTCCAATTGTTTGTTTATATTTCTTTGATGGTTAATATACTTAGCTTGATCTATGATGATTATTCCATGATTTCATTTGAAGTAGCCGAGAAGCCTTGAGTAAGTTTAAAATCTGGTTATCTTACTTGTTTATGCAACTTTTCAATGATGCCAAAAGGGGGAAAAGATTGTGCTTTACACTTTGAATAATGGTGTTTATAACCTTATGAACCTGATCCTTCATGATAAGTGATTAAAAGGAAAAATGTTTTTAACATTGTTGATGTTGAGCGAAGTTGAAACATGGCCTAAGCTTATGAAAAGCACAGAGTTGTTATCATAAAAAAGGGGGCATTTGTTGGCCCAAGTGAATGTTTGTTTTGAAGATTAACAAAGGAAGCTCATGCATGAACTAGGTTCATCCCTTGTGTGCATAGACACGAGCAAATTCGAGCATGTGGGATGCACGTGAAGAAGATAAGCTTAATTTGGTATAATTGATATCTCCTTATCAAAAAGTTTGCGTAATCGATAAGGAGAAGGACTCCTTACTCAAAGAGAACATTATCCAAGATAAGGGAGGAGTTAGAAGTTGAGAATAAGTAGAACTCTTCCGCCAAGGAAGAGTATCATTAGAACTCTAGTTGTTTCTTCATCTACTAACTATATATATTGCAGGATGTTCTTATTATAGAAGCACGCACAAAAGCAGAAGTTAAACATGGGTTGAGAGAAAAATAGCAAGTCATTTTGCAAGCAATTCATATGTGATTCAAGTGTGCAAACCTGAAGCTACATGAACCAGATAGAAGAATCAGTTCCAAGTGTTTGTCTTTTATTCTAGTTCAATTGTAGTAGGTGTTTTCATATTATACCTTTCAGCTTTATCTAGAGGAAATTATAATAGGTACTTAGAATATTCAAGTTGGAGTTAAATTAAAATTGTCGCAACAGTTAGAGGATGGTTGCCACAACGGGATTAGTGTTAATCCTAGGTTTACAAAAGTGTTTTTTAAATGCAGTTTTTGGCTCGATGCTTTAGTGGAGAGTTTGGGAAAATCCTATTGTGAAGTAGGTCGTGGGTTTTTCACCTTTTGAGCCAGGTGTTTTCCATGTAAAAATACTTGTGTTCTTTACTTTCTGCATTTACTATTTCAACAGTAGTAGGTTAAGGAACACTTAGAAGAACCAACTCCTTTCATAATCAGTTCAAACGAAAAATTGGACACCACACAAATCGCCTTCTCTCTTATATGGTATTGAATTTAAAACATCACTGGTAGAGTGCCATACCCCAAATCTTAGAACAAGGATCGGATCATTTACAAAGTCGGATGGCCTTTTGGTTCCTGGTACGTTGCCCTTCCTTTGTACATTTGTCTGATCTGGTTTGTATGTTGACCGGCTTTTAGAATAGGGAAAGAAAATTGAAAAGGAAAACCAAGAGAGGGAGAATAAGAGAGTGAAATTCACTTGGTTCTCATAAAATCCATGCGATCAAAATTGAACTGTGACTGATTTTACTCCAAAGGTGTTCAAAAATAGACTATGATTTTGAAATATTCCAACTTTTGACCGAACTATGCGAGTCTGATTCTCACCGGATGTGAGATACATAGGCAAACCTCATCAGTTCCGTCCCCCAATTTTCAAAAAATCCAAAAAATATTTTTCCTTTACATCCTTCTTTAGAAAAGTCTTTCTTGGAGACTCCAATTTTAGAAAAATCCAAAAATATTTTCCTTTAATTCCGTCTTCAGAAGTCTTTCTTTGAGACATCAAATCTAAATCCAAAAAAATATGTTTTTTCCTTCCTTAGAAGTCTTTCTCCCAAAAAAACAAAATCCAAAAACAAAAATCAATCAAAATAAAAAAAAAAAATTCTTTTCAAAAATTCCCAAAGAAAAAAAAAGCTAGCTTATGTACTTTGTTCCTGATCTTCATGAACTACGCAATGATCTGATTCATGCAGCGCCATGAAATGTAGGAAATCCCCATCAAATTCGATCATAGAAATTAAATAAAAAGAGAAAAAAAAGAGATGAGTGAAAAACAAACTAAAAAGAAAGAAAATAAAGAGTGACAAAAATAGGAGGAGAAAACTCAAGAGAAAGAGAGCGGTAAAACCAAAAGGGTGGCAGAAATAGAAAACAAGAGTTACAGAGTGAAAATGGACATTTAACGGCTGGAATGATACATGCAAACATTCAAACACGTGGTAGAAACATTTAACTGTCAGGTGCATTGCATCCCAACGTGCAATTTCCTATCTGTTAAATGTCTTAAAACTAAAAAGGTTGTTGTGTGTGCAAAATAGCTAGGTTCTATTCAGGTGATTGGTGTTTTTGGTAATCTGGCTTTCTACCCATACTTCACAAGATCTAAAGGCAAGGTTCTGATGGCGTCTGAAAGAAATCTACCAATTATCAACCCTGAGGCTAGCCCGACACCGGTTATTGCACAACCAGAATCAACAACCGCTGAAGAGAATAGAATGTTGCATCTCCGCATGTGGAAATGTGGGACTGTAAGGCCCCATAAAATTTCACAAGGGAATTCGAGGTTTTGTGGTGCAGAGGTACGGACTTTTTGGGTTGTAAAAATGCATTGAAGAAGTTGGTGGACGTTTTGGTAGAAGAAGTGATTCTGCGGTCAAGTTCGCGACTGCAGAACCACTCCATAGACCACATATCCATCGCGAAGTTGGGCAGAAAGTTTGTAGAAACTTGAAGGACGTTTTGCGGTCATTTATGCGATCGCACACCCATTTAGCGGTCCACATTTTCCATTGCAGTTTTGGCATGAGAAATTTCATTGGGCGATTCTGCAGCCGCATAAGTGGTCTGCAGACCGGTCCAGACTAGCCCAGCTCTTGGCATCATTTTCGTGGCCCATTTTGCGGTCCGCATATCTATTATGAGACCGCAGAACTAGTTCAGAGGGTCCATTTTCTATTTTTATAACCCGACCCCATTTTGATAAATAACCTTAGGGGATCATTTTGAAGCATATTTCTGATGATTTTAGAGAGAGGTAAGAGCACTTTAGAGAGAGAAGGAGGAAACCTAGCATTCCAATCACCTAATCTTGCACCAGTCTTCAAGAATCAAGGAAGTCAATCACTAGATTGTCATCTATCTGGGTAAGTCCTACTCCTAAACTTTCATGCAAGAGGTTATAAGTTCAAGTATATTGTGGGGTTAGAAATAGGCCATGCATGTGACACTAGGTTGTAGTATGTGGGGTTAAAGAACCATTTTGGGTAATTTCTTATTGAAATTGGTTAAGGGATGAAGGGATTATCATTGTAGAGCCTTGTAGTCTATGTTGTGTGATAGGCGTTTGACAAAATTCCTAAGAGAGTTACACGATGGGAATCATTCTATTATTAACCGATTTTTGCTATCTTCCTATATAATGTTATTGCTAGAAGTGTTGGGCATTGTAGTAACTTAAGGAAAGCTCAAACAAGGTATGTTGGCTAAACTTCTCTCTTGGAATCGAATTCCATGATATCCCTGTAAGTTTCAAGAATGGTTGGCCCACGTTCCTAATTTCCATGTTACGCGTTATCCCATATAAATGTTACTATTGAAAATAAACTTGTGTTGAGAGATATGTATTAGAAATGTGTACCTAGTGCTCCTATCGTATTTTTCTCTCCTTTCAAATGTGACCAATGTGTCGGAATATTATAATTTCAATTATGTTTTTATTGCAAGTTGTTATGCCAAGTTGTGGAAGAAAACTCAAGGTGATAGGATTCTTATTGTTTATATGCAAATCAAATCTCAGTTTCCAAGTGTCCTTATTGTTGATAAAATATGACTATGTTGAAGGTGAAAGAAGTGAAAGTGAAATATAAAAAGTGGCCATGGTTGTTGTAACTAGTGTACTCGATTTGAATTTGTGTTTCAATCATAAATCACCCTGCTCTCCCTTATGAGTATTTTTAATGTGGTTTGAGTCCTTATATACTCATGAGTTAAAATTGTATATTGCCTTTTAATAAGAAGTACTTCAAAAAGATACGGAGTATTATCCGTTTATGAATTTTAGTGTGTGTTGTGATTACAAGGCATTGTGCTCCATACTTTGGAAAGGGATCTATTGTGTTTAAAGCCTCCACTATTGATGAACTTAAAATTATGATTTCCGAACTATCCAACATGTTGATGTTTTTTATGATGATCATGGAAAATCAAGAAATGAAAAATGTCGATTATGAAATACGGTAAACGTGCCTTGAATGAAGAATCATAAGTATGACTAAGACAGCCAAGGAAATAAAATAAGGTTGTTAATGGTTGAAAGTACTAATAAAGCTATTTATAGTGTAAAAGGTTACGAGGTGAATATAAAATATATTTGTACTTTTGTTTCCCTTGTGTGCAAAACAAAAATATTTTTGGGAGTATCTTTAGTCACCGAGGAAGGGTAGGTTTTAATAACCTAACCCCGAAACTACATGTGTCGGTGTAGGGTGTATTGTGATTATTCTCCTTATTTGGGATGAGATTGTTATGATGAGAATATTACCCTTCATTGGGATGAGATGATTGCTGGAAAAAGGGTTGATGTCGATCCACATGGAATTGTGGTGAGATGGTCTATCCGGTCGGGTTATGATCGGACGCCATGTCGCACACATGGTGGTGATTATACTAGAAATTGAAATTGTGATTGTGGTTTTGACTGTGGTTGATGTCTCGTATGAGATGGCCTAGCCGTTCGGGTCGTGATCGGACTCCGTGCTAGAAATACGGTGGTATATCTATATCGGTGCTAATGATCTCCCAACCAAAAATATATATGTTAATGTCCGTATTTCGAGAATCGTTATGTTTTAAACTTTTCATTTGGATATCATTGATTGTTACATGCTTCTTCCATGGCTTTCCCATTTATTATCTTGGCATTCGTATTTCGAAAGAGGACATTTAGCTTTACATACTAGTACTATTCCACATGTACTAACGTCCCTTTTGCCGGGGGCGCTACATCCTCAATGGATGTAGGTGGTTCATCAGTGGACGATCTTGATCCTCGATAGCAGTTACTTTCTATTCAGCAGATATTGGTGAGCCCTACTCTTTTCCAAGTTTCATGTCATATGACGTTGTACTTCATGTTTTGAGGTATAGCCGGGGCCTTGTCGCCGGCACTTCCATACTTCTCTTTTATTGTACTTAGAGGCTTTGTAGGCAGGTTGTGGGTGGTGTTTGATGTTGGGACTTAAACTAGTAAGTGTTGATACTTGGCAAACATGTTTTTTTATCATATCTATAAACTAGTAATATTTTGGAAATCATAATTGAATATTCATTAGTAATGGAAAAAAAGATTGTGGAACACTTAACTCTTCTCATGTCATTCACTAGTACTTATTCTTATTTTGTTAATGGTCAAGGTTGGGTAAAAGTCATCCATCAGGTTTGGTTAACCAGGGTCTCTAGGTTGAGCGTCGGTCGTGCTCCCCAAGGTCGGGGCGTGACAGGGACACCCGGTATAAAAGTAGGGAACCGTTAAGTACAATTCCCGAGTTTCCTGAGTTGATTCCCAGGTCAGGTGGGGATACCAACATCCCCGTGACCAACCCGCTCATCCCATGCGGGTACCCTCTAATGCCATATATTGGTCATGGCATGCCTTTTGTGGTTCACCCCCAGGCGCCGACTTCAAAGGCACCGCCAACAATGTTCTCTGCAGCACCAGTCTGCACCACATCCCACCAATTATACCACGGTTGTATGCTGAGCCTCCAATGTTCACTTTTAGGGTCCACAATTTCAACCAGAAATAACATATGCGATCCCATACTCATTTACCCAAACTCCACAATGTGACCTCTCGGTTGAGCAAGAAAAGGTTGTCAGGAATCCCAAGCAAAAGGAAATGGATTTGAAGATGAAAGGCTCGGAGAAGAGTTTAAAGAGTACGCAGGGCCTGAGAGACCAAAAAAGCGTCTCTTGTGCCGACTTGTGCATATTTCCCATGTCTACTTGCCAGTTGGCTTCAAGATGCCAAAACTTGGAAAGTACGACGGGCGCGGAGACCCGATCGCTCATTTAAAATGATAATTTAACCAGATGAGAGGTTCTGATAGAAAAGAGGAGTTGTTAATGACCCGTTTTGGAGAAAGCCTCACCAGGATCGCTTCCGAATAGTATATGGATCAAAAAATTACACATTGGCATATATAGGATGATCTGGACCGAGATTTTGTCTGCCAGTTCCAGTATAATGTGGACATCACTCCCGACAGAAACTCTTTGTCCTATTTAAAAAAGAAAATCGCGAAAAGTTTCTGCGAATATGCTGTCAAATGGCGTGAGCAAGCTGCCAGGGTAAACCCTCCAATGGACGAAGCAGAAATGGTTGCGGTCTTTGTACAGGACAAAGAGGCAGACTACTTCCAGAACATGATGTCCGGTATGGGTAAGTCGTTCGCTGAGGCTATCAAAATTGCGGAGATGTTCGAAAATGGTTTAGAAACGGGCTGAATCTTGAGTCATGCTTCTTTTAAGGTCACATCACAGGACGTTCAGAATGGTTTGGGGGTTTTGATGAACAGAAACAAGAGAGAAGAGGGAGCCATGTTGGTTTCGAGCTCGAGGGGGGCCCGCAGGTCATTCAACCAATCATATAGCTTCATAAGGTCCCACAAAACTATTATCCCCATCAAGATTTGCTTATTCCATGGCACCACCTCCCTATGCGGTGATGAACACACAACCTTACACACTGCCACAACATTATACACAAAACCGAGCTCCACCTCCCAATTTTGCCTATCCCTACCAAGCTCCATATAATCCCCAACCAAATTTTCCCTAATACAATCCTCTCCCAAGAGAGCCCCTCAGAAGGAATCAGTTCACCCCTATTGGTGAATCGTATTCAAGTTTGTTTCAAAAGCTAATCAGGTTAGGTCTACTGCAGCCAATGGCCCTGAACCGACCAAACCTCGAGTCCCCCTCTCAGTGAGTTGATGCTAAATGTGAATACCACTGTGGAGCAGTGGGACATGATACTGAAGATTGTTGGACTCTCAAAAGAGAAGTAGAGGACCTCATTAAGGTCAAGTCAATAGTTCTCAAGGAAGAAGAGGCCCTTAATATGACGAACAATCCTCTGCCTACTCACGCCAATGGGCCAGTAGTTGGAATATCTGTGATGATTGGAATTGATCTGGAACTGAAGGCCATTGCAGTCATTGTCGAGACAGAAAAAAGCCAAAAAACGGTCGCCAAACCTGAAAGTTCCCTGTCAGACGGGAGTCTTGGTAGCCGGTCTTTCTATTCTTTCCGCGTCCGGATTATTTCTGGGTGTAATCCTGATGTTTTACTTTTATTTTCTTACTTTATGATGTAAACCCTTCTATCTTTTAATTTTTTTTTTTAAAAATCAAATGAAATTAATATTTCATTGTCCAGGAATGTCTCTCTTCTTAATCTTGTCACTTTTCTTTTTCTTTTTTCAGTTCTGTAAATGCAGATTTGAATGATATGACATGCTTGCGGACTTGATGGCCAGATCCTAAAATGCTGCCAGAACCCAAATTAATGAATCAAGAAATAAAATGTTTTGAAGACAAGGCTTGTAAGAAAATAAATAGAAAGTTGGAACGAAGTTGAGATTCGCTCTCTTCGGATCATTGTTGAAGCCAAGATTGTAGATAAGGATTGGGTCCAGAAATGATTGGAATAATTGACATTGATTGATAAAAAATAATTGGCCGCAGTTTACCATGGGCAGTTGTACCAACAAAGAATGGCCCGTGTCTACAACATGAAAGTGAGGCCCATGAAATTTGAAATAGGACAACTCATTCTGAGACGTATCCTCCCACCTCATAAAGAAGCTAAAGGAAAATGGGCTCCAAATTGGAAAGGTCCACACATGATCCTCTATCTAGCATTAATGTTCTCTGATTGGGACGACGAAGACTTTCATTCTCGCTATCCAAACACTATCAACCCTTTGCTAACCCTTTTGAGTCGGTTATCTTTATTTGATTACCCTCTTTGGAACCTGAAGATGTTATAAAAAATGAAAAGAAAAAAGAAAGAAAAAAAGAAGAAGAATAAAAACAAAACAAAAAGAAAACGGAAAAAAGGGAGAAAGAAAGATGAAAGAAAACAAAACAGAAGAAAACAAAACAAAAATCAAAACAGTTCATATTCTTTTAACTACGTTCGACTTGATTCCTAAAGGATACATAGGCAGCCTCTCTCTGGGGTTCAGTCACATCAAAACAAAAAATCCACATTCTCCCAAAAGTTGAAACTGTGGCAGATGTTACAATGGTCCGGCGATGGTTTCTCCTGAAAGGTTCCAAAGTTGTAACTCAATCCAAATCCTTTTTACCCAAATCCTTTTCAAGTCCTTTCGATCAATCAACAAGAATGTTCAAGAATTGGAGGATACAGTCACTTGGATCTGATGTAACCAAAATGAGAGAAATAAAATGAGAAAGTCTTATTGGTGAAAACCCTCACGGGCACCATAGGGGCGATGGCGAGCAGAGAAAATGAAATGAGAGAGTCTTGTTAGTGAAAACCTGCAAAGGGCACTATAAGGCGATGGTAAGAAGAGAAATGAGAGAGGCTATCAGGTGAAAACCCTCAACGGGCATTACTGACCGAAAGAGGATCTTCATAGCCATTGGCATCGATACAGTCCTAGGCAAGGTTTATCTCACTACTAAAAAATCAGGTTTTAGCGATGGACAAATTCTGTAGCTAAATAGAAAAATCCTTTGCTAATCTCATTTAGTGATGGATTAGCAATGGAATATCAAGAAATTCTGTTAGCTACGAGCGTTTTAGCGACAGATTAGCGACGACGTTCGTAGCTAATTCAAGTTTTTTTTGTAGTGTCTGTTTCAAGTAAAAAGTTGTGATGAATTGCTGAGAGTCGGATGGTTCACAGAGATCAGGTATCCAGTCCAAAGGGCATGTCATGTTCATTGAAGACAACATGTACTCCAGATAAGTCCTTCTTTCCTTTTCCCGAAAGGGATACCTTTTGTCTAAATTTATTTTCCATTCCATTGTTTGTTTTTGTTTGAATCCCCTTCGGTCTAACTTTGTTAAAAAGAATTAAGGTAAAGAAGGGATAGCAAGACTGAATTACAGGGCTTTTTGTTATACAAGCTAATATTCAAGAGGCAGTCAGCCTCAACAGAGGCATTAAGTCAACCCAGAACTCAGCAGAACAACAATGCAAAAATGAAGGAAAACGGTCCAAAATCAATTTGAAACACGTTTGAGCCCCTCGGAACTATGTCCGAATATCCCAACAAGTCCCATTATATAATACGAACCTATTCATGGCCTCAAATCACACATAACAATATCGAAATGACGAATCGCACCTCAATTTAAGCTTGATGAACTTTGAACTTTTCAACTTCCATAACTTGTGTCGAAACATAAAAAATCAACCTGGAATGAACCCAAATTTTGCACACAAGTCCCAAATGACATAACGAAGCTATTCAAATTCCCGGAACCATAATCCAAATCTTATATCTTTAAAGTCAACTCTTGGTCAACTTATGAACTTTCCAAACCTTCAAGTTTTCAACTCTCGCTAATTAGTGCCGAATTCTTCTAGAAACATCCAAATGTAAATCTGGGCATACGTTCAAGTGCAAAACCACCATCCGGACCTATCAGAACTATCAAAACTCCATTCCAGGGTCAAATTCATAAAATGTCAAACTTGGTCAACTCTTCCAACTTAAAGTTTCAACAATGAAATTCATTTTTCTAAATCGATTCCGAATAACTTGAAAATGAAAATCGACGATTCACATAAATCATAATACATCATATGTAGCTACTCATGCCCGTAAACTACCGAGCGATGTGGAAATGCTCAAAACTATTGGTCAGGTTGTTACAATATCACAAAGTAATTCCTTGGTGAAGTGTCATAGTTGTTGTTACTGTATGAGTATCTAAATGTTGAACATACAACCAAAGTCAAAGGTGAACTAATGTTGATGTACGAGAAAAAGACAACAAATATTTTATATCCTTCATATCAGTTTTTTTCTTTTTAATTTAGATTATGGACTTACCTTAGAATAAATAAATTTTATTTATAATTAAAAAATTAAATAGTACTCACATATCTTTACCTTTAGAATTACATACAAATTATTCTTTCTAGCATGAAAAGAAGGTTAGTATCTCTAAAGTTCTCCAACTTGTCAATAGATTATCCGTATGAAGAATCTTTACTTGTACTTAGTTGCTTTAGTTGATTACTTGTAGCCTTCATATCAAATATAAATCATTCGTCTTCAAACATTAAATGTTTGGGAATGAGAACAATCCAACACTCTGATCTTTGATAATAATATTAATAGTCACCAATAAATTCTCACATTCATACATGTGTATTCTTAAAAAAGGAGGGGGTTATAATTAGCGAATAATACCTTTCTCTAATAAAAATTCTGAATAAGAACAATGTGTCCACCAACCTCTATCATTGTAATCTAGCCAATTCATCTGCATCATAATAAACCTTATTCTCTTCGAGCGTTCATGTATCACGACAAGAAAAATAATTAACATTAAACCTTCAAGACAAAGTGAGACTTACCAATTGTTAATTCAGATGGTGAACTTGAGCTGGCTAAATATAAAAAAGTTAAAAGGTAAACTCTCACATTCTAACGAATGAAATATTAGGAAATCTACCCAATATAATCTAATAACAACCCCCTCCCCTCAAATAAAATCTGGAAAAAAGAAGAACAAACAAACAAGAAGGAATAACAGAAAGTTATGATTTTAACTATTCACATGTGATTTTCAGAATGTCTTTCAAGATTTGGTTAATATTCCAAAAACTATTCACTTTATGGATTCGGTTGTATTTTGTATTGTACTTGGTATACTTTGGACTTGGCGTTGGTACTTCAATCTTTACTTGCTAATACTACTCCATATGTGAACACATTATTTAACTTCCATCCCAAATCTTAGTTTCTAAACCTTCAAATCATTTTTATTAGACTATATATGTATGGTAGCATTCTTCGTGGCCAACAGTTAATAGTCAAGGCTAAGTTTGTGAAGTCCTCAACAAAATTTAACTTACATAATAATGTGACAAATCTAACTTCTTTGCATTTTACCAAGATCAAGTTCTGGAGAAGTACAATTTTTTTTGTCACACTATTACATTGCTAATTCATATTGATAAGTAGAACTATTGTTACTTGGCCATGTTTTTAGTTTTTAAACTCCCAGTTGTGCTTTGTTGTCATTTTCTTTAGCAGTAGCTTCCTTTTATCTTTACCGTAAAAAGAATAAACTTTGAAAGATACCCGGCAGGAAGTTTTGATATAAACTTACGAGGATATTTTATTAATCACACTCTATGCATTAACTAACAGCTCAATAAACGGTCTCATCTCATTTACAAGACTCGGTGACAATTTAGATCTCCATTAATAGTGATTTTTGATGACGTCCAAATACACTACTAAAAAGTAAATGGATACGGTCACATGCAATATAATTTACACAACTATGAGTGGGGGTCGAATCCCATAGAGAACAATACGTAGGAGATTAGGAATGTAAGAAAATTATCACTTATTGTACAATTTCAAACACTTAGAATTTGGTTGTGAAAATATTATAACTAAATGCAAAAATGTAAACTAACCTAGAAATGCAGTAAAGTGATCAATAGCTACAAGTATGGATGCATCGGGAATTACACTCCAGTTTCATGATTTTACAAATATGAACGAGTTTATGTTAATTAGCATCGGGTAATAATTCTATGTTAGCTTCTGTAACGACCTGGTCGGTCATTCCGTGAGATTAGCCTCGTTTCCCATGTTTCAGCTTTGGTCATGTGTTATTTAACCTAATTATATTGTGTTGGGTCGATTGGTTCAGGTTCGGAGTGTTGTGGTGAGATATGAGACACTTAGTCTCTTAAGTTGGCTTTATAGTTAGAAAAGTCAACTGGAAGTTGACTTCTAGGTAAATGACCTCGGTATGTGGTTTTTATGGCTCAGATAGCTTCATTAGGTGATTTGGGACTTAGGAGTGTGTTCGAAATATTTTTCGGTGGTCCAGAGTAGAATTAGGCTTAAATTGGCGAAATTTAGTTTTTGGGGCTTTTCGGTCGACAGTTAAAAATTAGCTATCTGGGTCGGAATGAAATTTTGAAAGTTGGATCAGGTTCGTAGTGTCATTTTGGATGTGTGTGAAAATTTTTAGGTCATTCGGACGAGGTTTGGTTAGTTTCGGCATCGTTGGTGAATTTCGGAAGTTTGAAAATCCTTAGGCTTGAATCATGGGTTGATTTGGTGTTTTGATGTTATTTTGGGTGTTCCGAGGGTTTGACTAAGTTCGGGTGATCATTTATGACTTGCTGTTATTTTTGGTTGAGGTCCCGAAAGCCTCGGGCGTGTTTCAGAAAGATTTCGGGCTATATTTCTCCATGATTTCAGTGCTGATGTGTTTCTGCATCTGGTGTCTCTGCCCTTCATCGCGATCACGGAGTGAAGGATGAGATCACGTAAGGGAAGGTCTGAGGTGTTGGTTTCTTCTTCGCTTTCGCGAACATGGGTCTGCGTTCGTATAGGGTGAGGAAAGTGGAGCATCGTGTTCGTGTAGGGGAGCATGCGATCCCGTAGTGTTGGGTCTGAGCTGAGGCAGGAGGGTTGTCTCTTCGCGTTCGCGAGGTCAGTTTCACGTTTGCTTAAGGGAGTCAATAGTGAGAAACGCAATCACGAACGATATTATACGATCGTGTAGGTGTAATTTGGGCAATGTTACTTTTGTTCTTCGCGATCGTGTGCCTATCTCCGCGATCGCATTGAGTAATGCACCTGGGTAGAAAGTTTTATATCCAAAAACGAGGTCTTAGTCCATATTTTCAAAAACCCATTAGAGAGCTCGGGAGAAGGTGAAATTTGAGGAGATTTTCGGTAGAGTAATTTGGGTAAGTATTATTCACTCACATTTGGGTTAATTCCATGATTTAGTCTTGATTTTCATCATTTAATTTGAGAAATTAGAGAGGAAATTGGGGGAAAATGGGAGAAAAATTTGGGGATTATTTTGGGGATTTGAATAGGCAATTGAGGTCGGATTTTGATGAATTTGATATGGGTGGACTCGTGGGGGAATAAGGATTCTATTTTTATTATTTTTATCAAATTTTGAGACGCGGGCCCAAGGGTCGGGTTTGGCCAATTTCGGGATTTGTGCTTAATTTTGATAATTTTCGAATGGGTTTCGTCTCCCTAGCATATATTGATGATATTAAACTGGTTTTGGCTAGATTTGGAGAAATCGGAGGCCGGGTCTAGAGGCAAAGGAATTGTGGGCTATGATTTTTGCTGGTTTGAGGTAAGTAACGTTTCCAAACTTGGTTATGAGGGTTCGAAACCCCGAACTATATGATATAAGATTATAATTAAGGTGATGCACACGCCAAATGACGGGCGTGCAGGCGTGCACCGAGTGATTTATGGCCTGGCTCATCCCATGGAACCATCTAGTAGCTATTACGGATTGATATTAGCACTTTTGTTGATGTGGTTAATGTGAACATGCTAGAAATCATGCTAAGTACGATGCTAAGGCTTCACCGCCAAAAATGCTGAGAGCCAAGTGGTCCTATATTGCTGTCTCCTTATGTGTTTTATTTACTTTATGTACTCAGTCATGTCATAGCATGTCACATCATGTCGTAGTCTCGGTAATTGTTATCTTGTACATTAACATTGATTCGGGCTAGTTCATGCATCTATGAGCCCATGTGAGCGAGACTGGAGAGTAATGACTGAGTGAGGCCGAGAGCCTGTTATTGAGAGACAACTATGAGATCGGACTGCACACCACATTGATATTCTGATTATGCCTTCATTGGCTTGTTATAGCGCTTGGGCTAATAGGAGCCCCTTCGGAGTCTTTACACCCTAGTGAGTGCATTGATATTTGAGGGATGGATCTTCCCTGAACATGGATCTTGTCCGAAGTTGATGATATGTGAGGGATGGATCTTCTCTGGACATGGATCTTGTGCGAGTGTTGTATTCCGGAGAAGGATCTTCTCCGTGGGGCTAGATTGGTCTTTTCCCTCAATACTGAGTGACTACGGCCACCAGTGTTTATGCATATTCCAGAATGGATTTTCCCTAGGCCTGAGAGACGATTACAGTATTGAGTGGACTGCTCCGTGCAATACGTGCATTTCTACACTGTTCATACATGGGCATGTGGAGTATACTGATTCATACATGGGACACTAGACATATCTGGCACATTCTGTTTTTATCCTCTGATAAATTGTGAGCATGTCTAATTTTTGTACACTGTCTTATTTAATTTTTGAGGTTTAGTCTGTCACTACCTCTCAGCCCATAGTTTGGGTTTGTTACTTCTGAGTTGGTGTACTCCCATTACCCATGCACCTTGTGTGCAGATGCAGGTACATCGAGACTCGATAATGGTTGCTGAGTTACTGCTAGAGTTCCTTTGGAGGCATCGACGTAGCAGCTGGCGATTGCATCCCCGATTATCTCCTTCTCTATCTACCTGCCATATTTATTTATTTCAGACAACTTTATGTCAGCACTGTATTTTGATATTCAATGTAGTATCTCATGACTCGGTGACACTAGATCTGGGTTTGGGTTTTCTCTTACTTATGTTTTCAATGATGATTAAACTCTTAAATGCTTTATAAATATGATATTATTGCTGCAAGTATAGTGGATTTTTCTGAAAATAACTGTAAACAAATGAAATGTGTAGCTTGCCTGATTTCACAATAGGCGCCATCACGACTGGGTATTTTAGGGTCGTGACAAGTTGCTATCAGAGCCCTAGGTTAAATAGGTCTCGCCAGTCATGAGCAGGTTTAGTAGAGTCTTGCGGATCAGTACAAAGACGTCTGTACTTATCTTTGAGAGGCTACAGAACCCTTAGGAAAAATCTCACATTCTTGAATTCTGTCGTGCGAATCTATTGATTCCTGGAACTAAACTTCCGTTGTTTTCATTCTCTCATAGATGATGAGGACTCGCGCTACCGATCAGGATGACCAGACACCATCTAGACCAGCGAGAGGTCGAGGCCGCAGTCGAGGCCATGGTAGAGGTAGGGGTGCATCCCGCCCAGCAGCCGGGGTAGTACCTGTGGACCCTCTGATTGTTCAGGATCAGGTCCCCGCCGCAGATGTTCGAGCGAGACCGGCTCAGGCACCGACAATGCCTATTGTGATCCCGGGTCTTCAGGAGACTCTGGCTCAGATTCTGACTGTGTGCACCAGTCTTGCACATGCAGTCATCGTTTCTTCTACTGCCGTTACTTCTCAGGCCGGGGGAGGCACTCAGACTGTAGCTGCCCATACACCTGAGCAGGTTGTTCAGGGGCTTCAGATACCGGGGGAAGCTCCAGCCCAGCCAGTTGCCCCAGCTCAGGATTTTTTTATCCTAGTTATGCCAGATGATGAGTAGCGTAGGTTGGAGAGGTTTGGTAGACTTCAGCCTCCGACATTCAGTGGTGCTAAGGGCGAGGATGCCCAAGGCTTCTTAGATAAGTGTCGGAGGATTCTTCACACAGTAGGGATATTGGATACCAGTGGGGTCTCGTTCACTTCTTTCAAGTTCTCAAACATTCACTTGGTGGGAGGCTTATGAGAGGCTCCCAGCCCATAGTTTGGGTTTGTTACTTCTGAGTTGGTGTACTCCCATTACCCATGCACCTTGTATGCAGATCCAGGTACATCGAGACTCGGTAGTGGTTGCTGAGCTGCTGTCAGAGTTCCTTTGGAGGCATCGACGTAGCAGCTGGCGATTGCAGCCCCAATTATATCCTTTTCTATCTACCTGTCATATTTATTTATTTCAGACAACTTTATGTCGGCACTGTATTTTGATATTCAATGTAGTAGCTCATGACTCGGTGACACTACATCTGGGTTCAGGTTTTCTCTTACTTATGTTTTCAATGATGATTAAACTCTTAAATGCTTTATAAATATGATATTATTGCTGCAAGTATAGTGGATTTTTCTGAAAATAACTGTTAACAAATGAAATGTGTGGCTTGCGTGATTTCACAATAGGCGCCATCACGACTGGGTGTTTTGGGGTTGTGACAAGTTGGTATCAGATCCCTAGGTTAAATAGGTCTCGCCAATCATGAGCAGGTTTAGTAGAATCTTGCGGATCAGTACAAAGACGTCTATACTTATCTTCGAGAGGCTACAGAACCCTTAGGAAAAATCTCACATTCTTGAATTCTGTCGTGCAAATCTGTTGATTCCTGGAACTAAACTTCTGTTGTTTTCATTCTCTCACAGATGATGAGGACTCGTGCTACCGATCAGGGTGACCAGACACCATCTAGACCAGCAAGAGGTCGAGGCCATATTAGAGGTAGGGGTGCAGCCCGCCCAGCAGTCGGGGTAGTACTTGTGGACCCTCCTATTGTTCAGGATCAGGTCCCCGCCGCAGATGTTCCAGCGGGACTGGCTCAGGCACCGGCAGTGCCTATTGTGATCCCGGGTCTTCAGGAGACTCTAGCTCAGATTCTGACTGTGTGCACCAGCCTTGCACATGCAGTCGTCGTTTCTTCTACTGTCGCTACTTCTCAGGCCAGGGGAGGCACTCAGACTCCAGTTGCCCATACACCTGAGAAGGTTGTTCAGGGGCTTCAGACACCGGGGGCAGCTCCAGCCCAGCCGGTTGCCTCAACTCAGGATTTTGTGATCCCAGTTATGCCAGACGATGAGCAGCGTAGGTTGGAGAGGTTTGGTAGACTTCAGCCTTCGACATTTAGTGGTGCTGAGGGCGAGGATGTCTAGGGCTTCTTAGATAAGTGTCAGAGGATTTTTCACACAGTAGGGATATTGGAGAGCAGTGGGGTCTCGTTCACTACTTTCCAGTTCTCAGGAGCTGCATTCACTTGGTGGGAGGCTTATGATAGGCGTAGGCCTATTGGTGCAGCGCCCCTTACCTGGTATCAGTTCTCCATTCTCTTCCTGGAGAAGTATGTACCCCATTCCCGCAGGGAGAAGCTGCGCAGGCAGTTCGAGCAGCTGCATCAGGGGGACATGAACGTGACGCAGTATGAGATGAGGTTCTCCGAGTTGGCCCGTCATGCTATCTGGCTAGTTCCCACGGATAGGGAGAGGATCATGAGGTTCGTTGATGACCTTACTTATCAGGTTCAGATTTTTCTGAACAGGGAGAGGGTATCTGGCGCTTCTTTTAAGGAGGTAGTTGACATTGCCAGAGAGATTGAGTCAGTTCTCCGCCAGGAGCGAGTCGAGAGGGAGGCTAAGAGGCCTCGAGGATTTGGTAGTTTTGGTGGTGTTCCTTCCGGAGGGCAGTCCTAGCACGGTAGAGGCTGTCCATTCAGACTAGCTCAGTCAGGTCTCTCAGGTTATCGTGGTGGATCAGCTGGTCGTGGTCCTCACAGTTCTTATCAGGGGCATCCATCATTCAGTGCTCTGCCAACCCAGAGTTTATCTCGAGCACCATCGGTTCAGGTTTCCTCTGTGCATGGTTCTTCTAGTGGTTATTTAGGTGCTAGGGGTTCCTTTCAGTCCCCACCGTCATTTTCGGAAAAGGGTTGTTTTGAGTGTGGTGATACCGGTCATATCAAGAGGTTTTGTCCCCGTCTTTCGGGTGGTTCATCCCAGCAGTGGAGTCAGTCCTTAGCTTTAGCTCCAGTTACTTCACCACCCGCCCAGGCAACTAGGGGTGGGGGTCACTCAGATAAAGGCCGCCCTAAAGGGGGAGGTCGATCAGGTGGAGGTCAGGATCATTTTTATGCACTTCCAGCCAGACCAAATGCTATGGCCTCAGATGCAGTGATTACAAGTATTGTTTCAGTCTGTCACCGAGATGTTTCGGTCTTATTTGATCATGGTTCCACGTATTCTTATGTTTCATCATACTTTGCTCATTTCCTGGATATGCCCCGTGAGTCCTTAGTTACATCTGTTCATGTGTCGACTACGGTAGGCGATACCATTGTTGTGGACCGTATGTATCGGTAATTTGTGATATCTATTGGGGGTCTAGAGACCCGAGTGGATATGTTATTTCTTAGCATGGTTGACTTTGATGTGATATTGGGCACAGATTGGCTATCTCTGTGTCACGTTGTTCTTGATTTTCACGCTAAGACCGTGACCTTAGCAACGCCAGGATTTCCGAGAGTTGAGTGGAGAGGTTTTGTTGAGTATGTGCCTAGCAAAAGTGATTCCTTATATGAAGGCTCAGTGTATGGTAGAAAAAGGGTGTTTATCGTATTTGGATTTTGTGAGGGATGTCAGTGTTGAGACTCCCACTATTGATTCTGTTCCTGTGGTCTGTGATTTTCCGGACGTGTTTCATGCTGACCTGCTAGGCATGCCACCTGACAGGGATATCGATTTTGGTATTGATTTGGTGCTGGGAACCCAACCTATTTCTATTCCTCCTATCATATGGCATCGACAGAGTTAAAAGAATTGAAAGAGCAGCTTCAGGAACTCTTAGATAAGGGGTTCATTCGGCCTAGCGTGTCACCTTGGGGTGCACCAGTGTTGTTTGTGAAAAAGAAGGATGGTTCCATGAGAACGTGTATTGACTACAGGCATTTGAACAAGGTTACAATCAAGAATATGTATCCCTTACTTCGTATTGATGATTTGTTTGACCAGCTTCATGGAGCAAGAGTGTTCTCTAAGATTGATTTGAGATCCGGGTATCATCAGCTAAAGATTCGGGATTTTGATATTCCTAAGACAGTTTTCAGGACTCGTTATGGCCACTATGAGTTTATGGTGATGTCTTTTGGGCTGACCAATGCCCCAGCAGCGTTCATGCATTTGATGAACAATGTATTTCAGGCGTACTTGGATTCTTTTGTTATTGTGTTCATTGATGACATCCTAGTATATTCTTGTAGCCAGGAGGAGCACGCTCAACATTTGGGAGTTGTTTTGAAGAAATTGAGGGAGGATAAGCTTTATGCAGAGTTATCCAAGTGTAAGTTTTGGCTTGGATCAGTAGCTTTCATGGGGCACGTGGTGTCCAGTGAGGGTATTCAAGTAGATCCGAATAAGATAGAGGCGGTGCAGAGTTGGCCCAGACCGTCCTCAACTACAAATATTAGGAGCTTCCTTGGTTTGGCGGGATATTACCGTCGCTTTGTGGAGGTGTTTTATTCTATTGCTTCGCCCTTGACCAAATTGACCCAGAAGGGTTCTCCGGTCAGGTGGTCGGACGAGTGTGAGGAGAGCTTTCAGAAGCTCATGGCTGCTTTTACCACAACTCCAGTGTTAGTATTTCCATCAGCTTCAGGTTCTTATATCATATATTGTGATGCCTCGAGGATAGGCATTGGTTGTGTATTAATGCAGGAGGGTAGGGTGATTGCCTATGCCTCACGCCAGTTGAAGACTCATGAGAAGAATTACCCATTGCATGATCTCGAGCTAGCAACCATTGTTCACGCCTTGAAGATCTGGCGCCATTATTTATACGGGGTGCATTGTGAGGTTTTTAATGATCACTGTAGTATGCAGCATCTGTTTAAGCAGAAGGATTTGAATTTTCATCAAAGGAGATGGTTGGAGTTTCTTAAGGACTATGATATCACTATTCTATACCATCCGGGGAAGGCCAATGTAGTGGCCGATGCGTTGAGTCGTAGAGTAGAGAGTTTGGGGAGTCTAGCATATCTTCTTGCAGCAGAGCGACCATTGGCACTTGATGTTCAGGCCTTAGCGGGCCAGTTGATGAGGTTGGATCTATCATTTACCCGCCGGGTATTGACTTGTGTAGCCTCCAGGTCTTCTCTTTATGACCGTATAAGAGAGCGCCAATATGATGATCCATACTTGCTCGTTCTTCAGGATAGGGTCCAGCGAGGTGACTCCAAGGATGTGGTTATTGGTGATGATGGAGTTATGAGAATGCAGGGTCGGATTTTCCCAACGTGGATGGGCTTCGAGAGTTGATTCTAGCAGAGGCCCATAGCTCGCGGTATTCCATCCATCTGGGTGCCGCGAAGATGTAGCAGGATCTGAGACAACATTATTGGTGGGGGCGGATGAAGAAGGATATCGTTAGATTCGTAGCTCGGTGTCTCAACTGTCAGCAGGTCAAGTATGAGCACCAGAGACTAGGTGGATTGCACCAGAGATTAGATATTCCGGAGTGGAAGTGGGAGGGGATCACCAGGGACTTTGTAGTTGGGCTCCCACGGACTTCGAGGAGGTTCGATGCTATACGGGTTATTGTGGATCGATTGACCAAGTCCGCACACTTCATTCCTATTGGTACTACGTATTCTTTGGAGCAGTTAGCTGAGACTTATATCCGGGAGATATTTCGGTTGCATGGTGTCCCAGTTTCTATCATTTATGACAGAGGTAATCAGTTCACATCTCAGTTTTTGAGGGTCGTGCAGAGAGAGTTGGGTACTCAGGTTGAGTTGAGCATAACATTTCATCCTCAGACGGACGGGCAGTTAGAGCGTACTATTCATATTCTGGATGACATGTTACGTGTTTGTTTCATTGACTTTGGGGGTTCATGGGACAAGTTTCTGCCACTCGCGGAGTTTGCATATAACAATAGTTATCAGTCGAGTATCCAGATGGCTCCGCATGAGGCTTTATATGGGAGGAGGTGTAGATCTCCGGTTGGTTGGTTTGATCTTGGTGAGTCCAGGCTATTAGGCACAGATTTGGTACAGGATGTGTTGGATAAGGTGAAGTTGATTCAGGAGCGGCTTCGCACGACGCAGTCTAGGCAGAAGAATTATGCGGACCGGAAGGATCGGGATGTGTCTTTTATGGTTGGGGAGAAGGTTCTATTGATGATGTCACCCATGAAGGGTGTTATGCTGTTCGGGAAGAGGGGAAAGTTGAGTCCCCGGTTCATTGGGCCTTTTGAAGTGCTTTAGAGGGTTGGAGAGGTGGCTTATAGACTTGCTTTGCCACCCAGCTTAGCGAGTGTCCATACGGTGTTTCATGTTTCCATGCTCCGGAAGTATGTTGGTGACCCGTCTCATGTCTTGGACTTCAGCTCAGTTCAGCTAGAGGGTGATATGTCGTATGAGGTGGAGCCAATAGCTATTTTGGGTAGCTAGGTGAGAAGATTGATATCTAAGGATATAGATTCAGTGAAGGTGCAGTTGAGAGGGCAGCCGGTGGAGCAGGCCACTTGGGAGACCGAACGGGAGATGCGGAGCAGATATCCTCACTTATTTCAGACTCCAGGTATGTTTCTAGACCCGTTCGAGGACGAACGTTTGTTTAAGAGAGGGAGAATGTAACGACCCAGCCGGTCGTTCTGTGAGATTAGCCCCGTTTCCCATGTTTCAGCTTTGGTCATGTTTTATTTAAACAATTATGTTGTGTTGGGTCAGTTGGTTCGGGATCAGAGTGGTCGTGGTGAGATATGAGACACTTTGTCTCTTAAGTTGGCTTTATAGTTAGAAAAGTAAATCGGATGTTGACTTCTAGGTAAATGACACAGGAATGTGGTTTTTATGACTCGGATAGCTTCATTAGGTGATTTGGGACTAAGGAGTGTGTTCGGAATATTTTTGGGAGGTCCAGAGTAGAATTAGGCTTAAATTGGCGAAATTTAGTTTATGGCGCTTTCCGGTTGGAAGTGGAAAATTAGCTATCGGGGTCGGAATGTAATTTCGAAAGTTGGAGCAGGTTTGTAGTGTCATTTTGGACGTGTGTGCAAATTTTTTAGGTAATTCAGACGAGGTTTGGTAAGTTTCAACATCGTTGGTGAATTAGGAAGTTTGAAAATCCTTAGGCTTGAATCATGGGTTGATTTGGTGCTTCGATGTTATTTTGGGTATTCCGAGGGTTCGACTAAGTTTGGGTGATCATTTATGAGTTGCCGGTACTATTGGTTGAGGTCCCGAAGGCCTCAGGCGTATTTCAGATTGATTTCAGGCTATATTTCTCCATGATTTCAGTGCTGGAATGTTTCTGCATCTGGTGCCTCTCCCCTTCATCGCGATCGCGGAGTGAAGGATACGATCGCGTAAGGGAAGGTCTGAAGCTGTTGGTTTCTTCTTCGCATTCGCGGACATGGGTCTGCATTCGCATAGGGTGAGGCAAGTGGAGCATC